>QQSS02211838.1:0-11351 GCA_003687565.2 Craspedacusta sowerbii
GGTATTTCGTCCAATTTGACATCGTGGATTTCTATCCCTCTATTTCAGAACCGCTGTTGATGAAAGCCCTTTCTTTTACCGAGCAACGCACGCCCATTGACACGAACGTAAAAGACATCGTCTTGCACGCCCGAAAATGACTCTTATTGTTCAACGGCGAAGCATGGAATAAATCCAACAGGGCAGCTATTATACGTGACTATAAGTTCATACGATGTATACCTGTTGAAATGCCGTTAGCAACCGGAAATGGCAATGATATCAATCAAGGCGGTTGATAAACATAACACTAAACGCTCTAGAAAAACCCCGAAAACCTAATGAGCAGCCTGAGCCCGATTTGTTCCACTCAACAACAACAACAACAACAACAACAATAACAGCAACACCATGAAAAACCCCACAACAACAACAAAAACAGCATTACAACAACAATAATTTATTTCTCAATAATTGCATCGTGTCTAAGGGTTTGTCCAGCTGTAACATAAAAATCTGTCATAAATCCGAAAATTGTATTAGAATACATCTTCGTTAGCCGTAGCTATTATGATTGATGCCACCTTGTGCTAGTCAAAGAAATGATTCGAAATACAAAAACAATATCAGAATTTAAATTTAAATTCGAGAAACGTATTCGTAGTAGTTTGAACTCAACAGTAACAAGCATTAGCAAATCAAGAATAAGCAAAATTAGTGGACACAGCGATTCTAGACCAGCTCCTGCTAAGAAAAAAAAAACGTAGTAATCTTAAAAATGTTTTAAAAAAATTTTCTTGCCCTTTAGCCCCATCATCATCAGTAGAAGAAAATATCAACAATTACCCTGCACAACATGACGCTCATTGATGAGGTATAAAAGTAAAGAACTTTCCTTCTCATAGCATTTTTCAGGAATCAAAACAAACGAGTCCCCTCATGCACTTGTCGCCTCATGCACCAACTTCAGTCTAAAGGACATTGCTCATAAAGATCAGAAGTCAACAGTTTGTAGAACAATTCGAGGAAAAGCAAGAAAGCAAGTATAAATTGAGCTGACTACTTTCAGGAGAGCCTTACCGGCAGTCATTCTCAATCGCGTGCGGACAAGAGTTGCATCAATTCTGTCGGCATGCCAAGGTGCTTTCCGAAGATACCGTAGCATGAAAGATGTCGTACGGACATGACTGTCAGAATAACGAAGCTGAAAGACGAAATCAACCACATGGAACAGGATGATCGAAGACCCACGCAATTAATTCAAATCAATCCTCGCCAAACGACTATTAGCTCAAATCTAAAATGCCCTTGTCAATCCAATGACCAACTATATCGGCTAGGTGCAAACGTGAAGTGCTAAGCCAAGCACTATTCATCATCTAACGATGACTTTTGCCATATGTGCACTCTCTAAAGAGGCTGAAACATATACTGAAGTGATAAAGTATACAAATGGCACATACTCCCTCAGTAACGACAAAGCCTCCTTTGAACATGTCACAGCAATATCAACCACATTTTACAACAAGATTAATTTTCCCCTCACAAGAAAGCTGCATAAGTAATCAACGTCCTTGTTGCTATGCAGTTAGGAATAAGCATGTAGATAGTAACAAATGCATTTGTTTGAGAAGGAGGCATCCTCTTCAGCTCAAGGCTAATAGGATTAAATATAATAGAGTATCATCTCGATGACGAGGAGTTTCAAAAATTCTACTCGGTGAAAAAAAAATACAGGGAAGCAAGCATTTAGCGACATCACTGGCGTTTTGCAGAATATGAGGAAGAAGCAAACGTTTTATAAGCAAATACTACATAGAGCACCTGCAACGCACTATTCTTTCACGTCATCTGTGCTCACTGCTCAACAATGCATTTTTTCCAACTAAGCCACAGCAAAGTTTTAATATACTAAACTATTGAATAATAATCACATCAATATGATAATACAAATCATATTATGTCAAAATATGTTCTACAGTTAAGGAACCTACCTAATCATGTTTAAGAGATCCGCTAGTACTTCTCGAAGAAGAATTTGTTACATTGCCCAAGACTGAAGGCCAAAGCTATAAAGAGAATCCGACAAAATTAATGAGCCTTTCGACTTACGTTGATCGTGTAGTGTAATTTATACTATTGCATAATTGAATAGTTTCTCCTGTGATGCCGGTCCGCTTGGAATAGCATATCAGTTGTGTCGGCAACTTGCTACTTTTCCAGTCGTACACAATCAAGAATCTGTTGAGTTCGATTGAATCGTCAAGTTTTAGGTATCGTCTTACCACTCGTTTTAAATGCGAAAAAAAATCTTTTCAGATTAATTTTGAATAACACTAATGAAAAAGAAAAAACGAACGAGGGAATGATAACTCAGATGGCAATAACCGAAAGTAATAAGGGTCTTTTAGAGTATTGCGTTGGATTAAGTGTCGTACTTTTGATATTAAAGTTGCTACTTCGATAAGGTGCTTAGGTAATTCGGTAAGTTAAGGTTTCCACGTCAAGGAAGAATCAATTATAGCGGCCAAGTATTTCACTTTGTCCGATAAAAATGTCTTCACGCCTTAAAGGAAAATCGTGATCCTAAAGTGTATCTTTCTATTGGTTGGTGTGAATAATGTTATCTGAAAAATCTGAAAAATCTAATCTGAAAAAACGTAGTATGTAATGAAAGACGATTTAGACACAGTCAGTCAAACAGATAAGCAAATTCTTATGCTATTAAGTTTCCAATATTTTTGAATGACAAACGACTTAATATATAATATATAACATATAGAATACAACTAAGATTGGTAATAAGGATTTTCAACAATTATTATTATATTAAGTCACTCGGCATTCGCCTCGTTTGGCGGAGTGGAAAATTCCTTCCTTGCAATGGTGTGTGCTGATTGGACAGCTCTTATAACTAAACATATTTTTAAAATGCGCGCGCTACCAAACTATTACTTGAAGTGCTTTTATTTTAGGAGCGACAGGTTAATTCCACGTTTAATCGCATTCGAATTCTTTAGAATTTCGACATTCTACTGAGAGAAGTGCGATTCTTAGATATAACATCTTCATTATTTTCATTGAACCGGAGTAACACGCGGGAACCTTGTCAAGATGGCGACAGACAGGAAGTCACAGCTTCGAGCACCGTCAGATTTTGCTGGCAAAGCTGCACCGTTAAGAACTCCTTTGGATTTCAAGTTTGGACTTGTCAATGAAGGTGAAACAGAATACCTTCTGTGACTGTTTGGTATTTTGTTCGTTTATGTGTCCACAAATTTACTTCGAGAGTTTTCGTATCTATCCTGAGCTAATGAGTTCGCGTTCAATGTATGGGACTATCTGGTTCTTCTCGGAAATCATATGATTTTGTACGTTTAAGCGCTGTTTTAGTCTGAAAAGTCGACTCTGTTATTCTTATGTTTTTGGTCAGTTGTCTAGAAGCTTGCCAAATATCAGTTTTCTTTTACGTATTTTCTGCTTGTTTTCTAAAAGACATTTCTTAATTTCTCTGCGTGTCAGAGCTTTGCAGCTTTTTTAATGAGCTAATTATCGTTTATGCGCAGGGCAAGCTAGGTTTTCTACAGATTTTGAGTAAGTGAATCTTGTGCATGCAAAGTCTGATAAAATGAAAGTCAATGCTTTAGCTACTCTGCACATTTGTTTTTTTTTTCAATTCTATTCTAATTAATTTGTATTACGTTTTACCAAAGGGTAGCCAGGCCCACCATGCATTAATGACACTCAGCAAGCTCTGCATGGTTAAAAATATTCTCATCTTTTTAAGTTCTTTTGGTTCAATGACCTATTAGGAGGCTGCTACAAAGTAGTTTTGCAGAATTTTAGCTATTTGATTCATGTTTTGAAACTTTTTAGTTCAGAAGCCATAGATTGTGTAACCTAGCAGCTTGTGATGCCTCTAATAAGTACTCTAATAGCTGTTGCCTTCGGGCTTGTCATTTAGAATAAAGTGGTTTATATTTATACTCCTATGTTATTCTTGTGAAATGGATTCAGCATTCACAAGATTTACTGCATTACTGTTGCTGTTTTTAATTTTTCAGAAGCAAGGAAAAACTACTTGGGAATAGTTGATGCTAAGATGTGTTCTGGGGAATCCTCTTCTGGTAAGGACAATAGAGCAGCATTTACATCAAAGTGCTTACCAAGTAAAGTCGAAAGTGTAACCACAACAATTGCAGCCCAAGAAAATGTACTCAATGGTAACATTAATACAGATTCCTCTGTGACACCTGCCTATGATGGTCAGCTACCAGATAATCCTCCAAAAAGCGTTTATAATTCGTTTGTAACAGAGGAACCGTCATGTGTAAAAAAAGCGCACATGACTGTTACCAATCAGCAAGAAGTGCGACCTCAGAGTGACGGTATGAGTTACAAAGACATGTATAATGAACTAAAGAAGCAGTATGTGAGCACACAGGAGATTTTGGGTACATGTAAATGGCAATTAGAATGTGTCACAGCCATAGCAGAAGATCACAAAAAGTTTGGGTGTAGAATTCAATCTGAGCTGCTTCAGAGACAGGAAGAGTGGAAACACAGAGAAAAAGGTTTGCTGGATAAGCTTAGTGAAAGTAAAATTAATTTGAGCAAGGTCACTATCTTGTTAGAAAAGAGCAAGCAAGAGTATGGATCTCAAATAACTAGCACTCAGAAGGAAAAGAAAGAGTTAGAAATTAAAATGGCTCTTTTGAAAAAAGATCTCAAGAATGCTGGAGACTCGGTTGTTTCTGCACAAGCTGCATGCTCCCAATTACGAGATCTATGTGAAGCAAAGGATAAAGAAATTCATACCTTGACTGAAAGCCTTACCAGATGTGTTGCAGAACATAACGAAGTTACGTCTCGAACAGTAGCAGAAAGTAAAGCAAATGAATTGTTACATGCAGCTCAGATTGAGCAAGTTCGTTGTTCAAAAGATGCTGAAATAGAAAATCTCAAGCATTTACTTGATTTGGAAACATCAAAAGCTCTTCGTCTGCAATCAGAAGTAGGCACTTTGAAGTCTTCTGAAATTGCAGCTGTTAAGGAGTTGTCCCAAAAGTCAAGTCAACTGAAGTCTGTGGAAGCTCAGGTATTAGTAAATTTTGTAATTCTTTGCATTTATTTAGTATATTTCCTGTAAAGGTGATCTTCTCTATGCAAACAATATGTTTTATAGTGGCAGACAAAAGTCGGGGTTGCTTTATGTACATAGCTGGTATTCTGTTTCCTATTCTCGCTGGGTGGCATAAAGTTGTGGCTGATGCAGACATACTTATAGCTACAAATAAGGATAGCCCTGCCATTGTGAGGCAGTGTCTTAGTTAAAAAAACTGGAAACCATGCATGCTTGCAGATACTTCTTGTTTATGCGTCTTGTTCACTAGGAAAGAAGAAATGCTTGATTGTCAGTGTGCTAACTTTGGCTCTTTCTAGAAATAAGCATGGCTTGTGGTTTCCGCCACCTGCTCAACCCATATTTTTATTTACATGTAGAACTGAGACCATTGCAGATTTTATTTGTTTATTCATTCTGGTTTGCTATAATATTAAATCATTAAATTTGCTTTCCTGGCTACCTTTTAGCATCTCCTTATTCAGTTTACTTCTCTAAGAGCTCTTTCAGGATTTTAAGAATCAAAATATAAACAGAACTAATAGCTAAGCTATCATTGCTCAAGAGAAGTACGCTGGGTATAAACCACTAGTCAGAATTAACTGTGGTTAAGGGATTCAGGCACTTACGCTATTGATTTCTTTGCGTAGTGAAATTGTAATTAATGACTGTTGTGTGCCTTTCGTGATGAGTGCCTTTTATTGACTACTTTTCGATTCTTCTTTTTATTTTTTTATTTTTCGATTTATTCTTCTAGACTGCTTTGTTGCTGATGTTTTGTGTAACTAGTTTTACTGTCCGTGTACTCCATAGCTATTAATTCTAATAAGTCTCTGGAAGATTATTTTTCTGTGTATGATAGTATGAAAAAGATGAAAAAAATGGCTATGGAGTGAGCCTTCCTGTGGATGTGTGGTCTGAAATATTTCATATGTAGGACGGTTATTAACTCACTTTGGCTTGCTGAGGTTGGCCAAGGTCTACTTATTGCATTTTCAAAGACACACAAACGCAAACAAACAAATCATAGTCAGTAGAGGCCTTTCTTGGCATTATTTTTATTGTGCTTGTTTTTTTTCTGTATGAATGATCCTGTTTATATTTTGGTAAACGTTTAATTTCTGAATCAGCCGTTTCTACATATGATATTGTATATCAGTTTAGCGTGGATGCTTTACCTTAAATGTGATATTACTTTGGATATGTACCTTCTTCATATTTCTTTAATTTCGGTACGAATAAGCTTCTTGGAGCCCAACTTGAATTGGAGAAGTGTAAAAGTGAACAGAAAGTGGCCGCACGGGATAATATCCTGAAATGTGAATCTGAGATTCGAAGAATTGGTGAAGCCTTTAAAGAAAAGGAAGCTGAGCTTGCTAAGAAGATTACATGTGTAGAAGGTATATTGTGTACCAGTGTGCTGAACTTTAATTGCAAATAGAAAAGAAAGTCGCGCGTCAGAATATATTAAGCGTTTCTGTTCTTGTGATTTTACTCGGCGCTGGTTAGTAAATATCAATTAAGACATGCCGTTTTGTTATGGCTATTTAGGATGGGCAAACTCGGATTATTTGTTTTAATTTATTTTGGCGGTATGACATTTTTATCACAAATAAGAAAAAACAAAAGCTAGGAGAGCACACATCGCCACAGTCACATCTTCGAAGTCGGGCTAAAACAGCTTCAACTTAATTTATGATGCACTATAAATTCGCCAACTTACTTAACGTACAGTCAGATTCGATTAAGTTAAAGCTGTTTTAGCTGATGATATTCATAATGCTGTTGAATTATATTATTGGATTCGTCTTTCATACTTAGTCCCCCTTTTGTAACAGAGAGTTTGCGGAATAAAGAGGCAGAGCTGTTGAAGATGGAGGAAAGTTACAATCAGCTCCGTGCTTATTTTGGATCATCCACTTTGCATGACTCCTTAAGCTCTGCCACCTGGCAGGAGCAGAAAGCGCAAATTGTTGAGCTTCAGAGGACTTGTGACGTCTTGGGAAATACGAACGAGCTGTTGAGTATTCGCTTGAGCTCGCTCAGTGAGATCTTAAGGATCCAGGAGCAGGAGGTTGCAAAGGCACCGGGCTACAAGGCGTTTGCACAACAACAGCCGGAGAAGTTGTTGCAAAGGTGGCGGGAGAAGGTCTATTCGTTGCTCGTGTGCTTGAAGACTCAAGAAATAACTAGCAAGGCAGAACAGAGGCGTTTCGACAAGGAGGTGTGGCTTATGCGGCTGTTGGTTTGGTTTCTTTGAAACGTGTCCTTAAATCGTGGCAGTCGATTTTTTTCGCTAGCAGAGTAGGGCTTGCTTTGTCACTGTATTTGATTTTTTTGCGAAACTGTCACTACTCCCAGTTTGTGCGTGAATTTTATCTCATATTTTCGTTCCGGTTTTTTTGTTTTTGTTTTTTTTTGTTTTCGTCTCTTTTTTGTCGCTAAGACTCCTTCCTCGCAGCAACGTGCGTCTCTCGTTTCAGGTCTGTATCCTTCTCGTGGATATTAGGATGCGTCTTGGTTTGTTTACATCAACTGCGCATTTTTTTGCAGGTGTTAGCTTTAAAGGACGTTGCTGAAGAGCATCGCCTCAAATCAGAGCTTCTATCACATCAACTAGCTGAAAAGACCGCTGCCCTACAGGACTTCATTTACCGTCTTGAAGCGGCACAGAGTCAGTTACTTTCGAAGTGTCAAACTGAAGCTGCTCTGCAAAATGATCTCGGTAGATTTGAAGCAGCTCTAAGGATAGTGTATCAGACCTTGCGGCAGTCCTCGAATCCCGTTCTTGGTGACGAGTCTACGTTGAAGAAGTTCCTCAAGGTCGTAAACGTGACCGAAGCAAGAATCAGGTTCGCGAATGAGAGGATAAAAGTTGTTCAAGGTAAGCTCTCGTTTAATAAAATCTTCTATGTTTGTTGTTGTTGTTGTTGTTGTTGTTGTTGTTGTTGTTGTTGTTGTTAGGTTTAATGGAGCGTCCCGCTCATGTTCTGACTTGCGTAGTCACGCTGCAACCGAGATTACATTTGACTGGGTTACGTCTGCCTGTAAGGTTTGCCGTGGTATCTTTTGTCTTAATGGATGAGCATATAATGTGGCAAAGCTTGTCGTGGTTTGGAATTTTTTGGCGCTACTAAAGATAGTGTACGTTTGCCTCTTCAACGGAATTCCGCGTGGGTCAAAACGCGGATGTCCGTGGTGAATGCAAAAGCTGTTCAACAACACAATGTCGCCGAGCTCTGTTGCTTGTTCTCGATGATGTCATAAGCCTCCCTTTGTCGTTTTGAATGGCTTAGGCCGCGCCAACTTTGCAAAAAAATTTTCTTTGAAAATTTTCTATTTTCTGGGAAGGGTATGGTCCCTGATTGATTTGCAAGCACGCGCCGTCGCGAGATCGCACGACATGCAAAGCGAGCTGTATCGTGTAAATTCTTTCTTCTCTTATTTCCTGCTACTGTATTTTCTTTCTTTCTTTCTTGGTTTTTTTAATTATTTTATTGGAAGCAGACAGGACTTACGTGCAAGTGGATTACTTTGTCATTGCAGAGCTCATCAGCAGGCGTCTTGAAGCGGAGGAAAAACGGAACACGGTTTCAAGAGAAGATTATCCACAGCCAGGCAAGTCCGCGTGATAGGGCAAGTTGCGTTCTAGCTAGTCGATATCCTTACGCGCTGAGACTTAGAGCCTCCCATGTTTTATGTGAGATATCGGGAAGAGAAGTCGATACTCTTACATGCTTAGACTTAGAGATTCCCATGTCTTATGTGAGATATCGAGAAAGGAAGTCGATATCCCATGTTCTATGTCCATGGTAATATCGACTATGGCTGCCCGGCCAAGTTCTCCGTCGTGTAGATATCCTAAGGATTCCCAAAAATGCGATGCGCTGCCCCCTGGGAGCGAAAAGACCAATAGGAGGCCCCCATAACTAAGTCCAAGCACGCAAGGATATCGACTATATTTCCTTATATCTCACATAAGACATGGGATGCTCTTAAGTCTAAGTGTGTAAGGATATCGACTTCTTTTACCGATATCTCGCGTCAAACATGGGAGGCTCAATTTTTCATTGCCCGAAGTTGAGTTTTTATTTGTGTGCCTATTTTGTTTGCTTGCAGCAGGCGTGACAACTCCTCCAATCGTATTTGATAGGTGCTAACGTGACTGTCGAGCTAGACCATCTGAGGCGGGAGATCGATTCCTTATCACGAGAGCGCACGCTTCTAGTTCAGCAGTTGCACTCGGAGAAGTCCAAGAATAAGAAAGCCCTCGATGAAAGCAAATCTTCGTATGAGAACGAGCTATGCAGCCTTCAGGCTTCTCTCGAGGGCTTGGAAAGTCAGCTTCAGGAGGTGAGACTCAGATCTGGAGATCTGGAAGAGAAGTGTGAGAAGCTGGCGAGAGAGTGTTCTCAGAAAACGAAGGAAATCGAAAGATTGAACGCCGCTTTAGCCAGAGAAAAGGATGTTGCCGAGAGAGGTCAGTAAGGCTCGTTATTTATTATGGCGAGAGAGAGGTCAGTAAGGCTCGCTATTTATTATGGAGAGAGAGGTCAGTAAGGCTCGTTATTTATTATGGAGAGAGAGGTCAGTAAGGCTCGTTATTTATTATGGAGAGAGAGGTCAGTGAGGCTCGTTGTTATTTTTATGGAGAGAGAGGTCAGTAAGGCTCGTTGTTATTTATTATGGAGAGAGAGGTCAGTAAGGCTCGTCATATTTATTATGAAGAGAGGTCAGTAAATCTCGCTGTTATTTATCCGGGGGCGGGGGGGGGGGTTACTATGGCGGATTTTGCCGAGTCACGTTCCCAAGATCACCTTAAAGGATTCCTTGGCTTTCTTTGTAAGAATATTCGAAGACAATGAATTAAAGTGCAGTGCCCTAGCATGCAATCTTCATATTGAACATCACGGCAGTCGCGGTTTGAGGAGTAAACGGTAGTATTAGGGTATGCAAATGCGACCTTAGAAGCTTTCCCTTTCTCGTCACGGATTGCGGTGTACCAACTCATCCTGTCAAAAAAAAAATTTTTTTGAGGGGGGGAATCACAGTTTGTTGTTTTGTTGCGGCGCATACTGAAATATAAACTGCTATAGCATTTATACATTATACATTAAAGTATAAATCACTGTTTGTGATCAGGCAGAATAAAATATTTGCGCATGTCTTGCACGCAATTGTTCTGGGAAAGACCTACTCATAATAAGTGGATATTTCTAATAGACTTTTTATGTGCTTATCCTGTCGGCTTGGCTGATTTAACGCGGCTTAGAGGTGTGTCTTTGATGAAGCTATGGAGTTCTAAAGTCATTGAGTTTTACGAAATTAATGTATTTCGTGTGGCACGTTCTTCCTGTGCTGGTGGCTTCAATCGTAACATTTCCACCCTTTATTGAGCGGTAGACGGATTTTGCGTCAACTGAAAATCTGTAGTTCATTTCTGTGCGGGCCTTTTGCTTATGCTTGAATTTTTATGTCTCCGATGCGGCTCGAAAATTATGTTTCAGTAACTGTAGTTTGTGCTGTAAGGTCGCCATTTTTGTGTTTCCATACATATTCGTGAACTTTTGTTTCAAGGCTCTCTGATGATTGGTATGTTGTAATTTGTAATTTGTTTGAAGCAATTCGTTGCTGTAATTGTGAGACCCATCTTGGTTTTAGTTTAGTTGCGTTGACAGCTTTGACTTTCCTGAGGTCTTTAAGGATCATTTGGGTTGTTATAGCAGCAAGGCAGGGCGTAACACAGGTTGATTCAGTTCGGATTTTGTCCAAGTGTTTCGCACCGAGTTCATTAGTTATGCACCGCAGATCTTTGTCTGCAGATCTTTGTCTGGTTTCTTGCGAACCCTTGAGCAGTAAGGTCGGTCTTTTAGTTCCAGGTTGTATAGCTCTTTCACGTTCTTGGCCCTAATGACAGCTGCCTTGCCTCTTATTTCGCGCCCTTCCGACCCTTGCTCTTGCTGCTCATTTGCTGCGTTCGAATTTGCGATAGAAGCGTTCGAATTTGAATTTTCCGATGGCGATGAGAGTCCCGAATTGATGGTTGGAGCGGCGTGTTTAGTTTGTGTAGAATCTGTAACACTGCTTCCATTCTCAGCGACGGTTTCCTGACCGCTTCCCATAAACACAAACTGTTTTCTAGCAATTCTTTTCGCATGTTCGTTCAAGTGTTTTGTCTGTATGTATGTATGTATGTATGTATGTATGTATGTATGTATGTATGTATGTATGTATGTATGTATGTATGTAT
>QQSS02211849.1:0-11351 GCA_003687565.2 Craspedacusta sowerbii
TCATCATCATCATCCTCATCATCATCATCATCATCATCATCATCATCATCATCATCATCATCATCATCATCATCACCGTCAATTTTTCATTATACGTATTTGGTTTTTGTCAGGGTACCATACGATATACATAACCCAGGTGACAAACTATCGGCGGGTGAATTAAATTTAGAAAAATCACGCTGAATCACTTCCCCTACCAAGTCTTTTTTTGGGAAAATGTCAAATTGCGAACTTGATCGTACACAGCTCGCTTCAATCGCGACGACCTTGCCCCTGGCTTTCTGCCCCTTCATGCTTCTCCGACACCTCCGCAGGCAAGCTGCCTGGTGTGCAAGTCACATGCTGCCAGCAGTCCGATGTGGTGTATTTGGTTGGTCCGCTCGTGTTTTTCTTTGCTTGCAACAACACGGGTGGAAGGTGGGTGCAAGGTCCTTGCACTAGCACCTTTACTGTTTTCTTAGGATCCGTCACGTGCCTCATTTTAAAGTAAGTCGAGCAATTAACTTGTACTGATGTTCCCGCGCTTGGGATTTTCGAGAGCAGAAACAGTCTATAGCCATCGGCTTTTGCTTGGGCTAAGTGTGTATTGCGTGTTTCCCTCCTGCTCGCTCTTTGTTTTCCGCGGACAATCCCCATTTTTCATTGAACACTGAAGTTCCTGATAAATTTCGTACCAGTATTATTCTGTTACACTCCAGTAGTTGTGAGATGAAATGCTGCATTTCCGTTCGTAGTTCAAAAATTCTTAAGCATGTTCTACTAAAGGCACATATGTTTCGTAGCTGATGTGGTACGACCTTGCAAAAGACCTTATTAGGTTCTGGATTAACATGAGTTTTTTGTTAGTTTCTGTTGTGTTGTTTTGTTTAATATAAATAATTTCATTTAGCTCTGTTTGGTAGTCTTGAGTTATTCGTTTACAGGAGCTAATTTGGTCCCAGAAGGAATGCTTTTTGTTCCTCTAACTCATGTGTGTTCATAATGCTCTCAGCTCAGCTTGTCACAAATTTTTTAAGAAATGATTTGGAGACTTACATTACTGAGATATTACTGCTGCCAGTTTGTAAGTCGCAATGGATAAAACGTTTTGGCAGTAATGTTCAAGTTTGGAAATCAAGTTTAGTTAGTTTCAGTTGTGTCTTTTGGGTCAGGGTTACAGATATGCTTGTTTTATGATGGATGAAAGCTCAGACTACAACTACCTAGTATATTTGTTGTTTTGCACCTCTCACGTTGTCAGGGTTCTTTTTAGCCATGTCAAGCCAGGTTGCATTAAAGTATTCATCAACTGTATCAACAGCAGATCCAACGACTAATGGAGTGCTGCTTGTTGGGCAGCTTGCACATTTAACTGAACTGGTTTCTCATCCTGAACGCATATCCTGCAAGTTTGGAAGTGCTTTTGATGTGCAAGTAAGTTAGCTCTTGCGCTTTTTAAAATATGCTTTTTAGCTAATATATTTAAATGACATACTTGAAGGTGGGCATGAATGCTAAGTATGCTCGTTTTGTCCTACTGTCTATCTGGTGGGGAGTTGCCTTGATTTGAAAGCTTTCTTTGTTAAATTGAGCAAGTTGGAAATCATATTTTGTTATCTAATGCCCCGCTGCTTGACAGATTTCATTTCTTTTATGTTATTTTTTTTGTTCTTGCTTTAGCATTTCATCAAGGGAATCGAATCTTTAAACCCATCACCTACTGACTCTGTTGATATATGGTTTAAGAATTTTATAATTGCCTCATTGCCTTCAAAGGCGAGTCGTCACAATGCGCCAATGTTTCCACATAGCTTGTGTCAGCTCATCAGGAGTAATTTGCCAAGAGCTACTAATAGTTTTGTAACGGTAAGTGTGTTCGCTACTTTAATTTTTTTTTCACATAATTGAGGCTACGTAATATTACATTAATATGATTACCATGGAATCAATTAAATCATGACATCTGGGGTCTTAAGCATATCTGGTATAAAGCTGGTCAGGGGCAACCTTTTTTGATTATTCCTATGAGAGCACCTGTTACATGAAATGGCGGGAGTTTCTAGAATGTAGCCCTTGTTTCATTGAGCAGTTTCATAATTGAGTCTTTATTTGCAAACCAAGGAGATAGTGGTTGATTGGCTTTTTTTGAAAATCTTGGTGACTGATGAATTGGCAGATTGCCCTGCAACAGACCAAATAAGCGCTTTCTGTGACCAGCTGTTTGACTGATCTCCAACTTCTTGGTTAGATTTTGATCAACCTATCTGCTTTCTGTTGCATGTGTATCCTTTAGTGAGGAGCTTTGGTTGCATCAAACGTCAGTTCAGCTATTGAACACGGTTTTGGTCAATGCCTTGATCTGCCCTTGCACAGGTTGGCCAGTACCTCGTACCGAGAGCATTTCTTTGTGTTTTGCCCGTTTTAATCATATACCGTTTTGATCGTTAGTCAATCACCATTTTTTTTAAACACTACAGACACCACCCGGCTCTATCTTGTGCCTCGTTGTCAGCTTCTGCCATCAGCAGTTGAAGCCAGTCTTCAGTTGTCGAGTGAGCCTCTCAAGCCGCTAAATAGCTCAATACGTGCTCACGGAGAGGCTCGGATGACTGGTCGATACGCCAACGATCGTGAATCTGTAATCGCGCTGTCTCCTGTTACCATGCTGCATTCTTCTATAAGGCCTTCCTACAGTCGAGGAAGTCGTACTTAGGAGATTCGCTAAACAAGGTAGCCACTAACGCTTGTCTCATACCTGCTTGTCCATGGACCTCCGAGGCTTTTCTATTTGGTCAGCATTCGCCAGGTGTCGGAAAGCTAATACGACCGGTGTTGTGTACTTCCAGTTCTCCTCTGCATCGCCGTTGCAGGCGACTAAGCTACCGATGTCTGCTGCAGTCAAAGTCCGCGAACAAATGCAACGGCGACAGGGTGCAACCTTGTCTGAATCCGGTCGTGACCTCAAAGTGTTGGGTTTGGGCCCGTTTCGTAACAGTGCTAACGCTTGCAAAAATCCTTGAAAATGCGTATTTAGATGGGGTAGGGATGCCGTACGAGTGAATCTGAGAGAGTTGTGGATGCTATCAAAAGCCTTCTTGACATCAATGAAGTTGATGGGGAGTTGTTGTAGGGTTTCGACACACCAAGATCGATGTAGATAGCCTATGGCGTTTCTTAGACTTCGAAATAGGGCGGTGCAGAATAGGCTTCCAGTCTAGGTGCTCCTCTCATCGGTGCGCTCCGAGGTGCTGTCCTTATTTGGTATTTCCACTACGCCTTTGTGGCAGTCCTCCGGCACTGCCCCGCTTTGTTGGCGTTTGTTGGAAAGGATCGGCAGCTTTTCCACCATGGCTTAAACGCCATGTTTCAGGATCGCTTCAGGTATTTTATCCTCTCCGGCCGCTTTATTATTCGCGAGTCTTTTGAACGCGATCTTGACTTCTTGGCTGGTAATATTGCCACTGAACCTTGAGCTCCTGTCGAAATTCTGCGTCGTTCCAGGTTGTGGCTGGTTAAGAGTTTCTTAAAATCGTTCAATCTATCTTTAATTTTGCTCTTCTTGGAAGACCAGGAGTTTCCCCTCCGTGTCTTCAATCCACTGAGTTCGTTAACGATTTAACGTCTTGGAATCATTTCGATCGGCAGGTTCCTGGGCTTCAAAGGGGTTTTGGTTTAACTATTTTTGCTTGTATATCCGACAAATCTTTTCGTTGCCCGTCTAATGTCGATGAGGTTTAGGCCGTTCTCTGTTGGCTTTTTATAATTTCTCTCATCAGTCAGTTCCCGTGTTAGTTCTTTGAGCTATTGTTCTTTTTTTCCCATCGATGCCTTCCGATGGCGATTGGAGCAGCATCCGTGGAAACATATCTGAGTTAGGTCAATAAATCTTCCGCATCAGCTGTTTTCTCTAGAAGGGGGACCCGATTTTTTAATTCTAAGGTAAAGGCGTCGGCGGCGGTTGGTTCTTTGAGTTTCTAGATTGGAAAGGCTTCTTTGATATAGCTTGTTCTTGGCTCTCGAGTTTGGATATATGAATCTTGAGTTTTCGATATGCCCTTGCGTCATGCTGAGGCGGTCTCCATTTTTGGTTAATGCAAATAAAATCGACTTCGCTTAATGTACTTGCATCGTCTTCGTGTTTATTTCTCGGTGTTGGAAATTTGTGGTAACAATGCATAGTCCTTTGTCACCACTGTAAGACACTGATCTTTTGCCATGGTTACTAAGGCGTGGTGAAGGTGCGTGCCTTCCGACCACGTTTTCCTATCCCAATCGGTCACTGCCTACCTTGGATTGAGATCTCCGATGAGTATCTTCAATGCGGGATTCGGAAGGTTTTATAAACGTCTTGCATTTGATCGTAAAATTGTCCTTGAAAAGGTCTTCGGTGCATAAACTTGAATAGTTTTTGTCCCGCCGTGTCTAGATCCAAAGCAGACTGTTGTAAGGCGTTGGTTTCAGGCTTCCGACCGATATATACCTTCGCTGCTCCTTCGCACGACTCCAACGCTACTTTCACGTCAAACTTCGTGGCAGTAGTACTTGATCGTCTTGGCTGGTGGTCCGGCGGCTCTCTGTCCATCAAACTTCGCTAATTAAATGAGCCCCCTTCTTAGGCCCTGAGACCATGGCATCAATTTACTTAAAGGTAATTATGCACTTGATGTTGCGTTGAAAAAAAGGTTTTAATTTAAAATACCAGCATTATTTCGTCTTCATGCCTGAAACTTTCGTCAATATTTTTTGATAGCTGCGCTTTCTGTACCAACCGTAGAGGTGAACTGAGCTTGAGTTTTTCATGCGTAGTATTCAATAGTATTTTATTTTTATGAGTGAGTATCTGCAGTGCGTTTGTCTTGAAATTTGTTGCTCTTAGTCCAATTCATCCGTACGTCCTTAGGTTTTTGAATTTTCATTACTGGTTAGGATTGTCTACGCAGTTCTATTTACTTTGCCGTTGCGTTAATCCTATTCGCATGTAGCAGATGAGGCTCAAACTGATATATGTTGATGGCTTTCTTCTTAGCCGAAAATTATATGTTAGCTCGTGCCTTGGCACTGTTTTCTAACCCGTTTTCCGGCAGCGATATTGTACTTAACGCAGCGAAGCTTTAAGATACTGGCTAGCTCGTAGCCTTGCGCTTTGAAATTTCCTGAAGTCGGTTATGGCAATACATGTGGTGCACACGGACACAATGTTTATAGTTTATAATATCATGCGTGCATATATTTAAACGCACTTTCAGATGTCGTGCGTGTGTGATCAATCTTTCCTTTTATCAGGATTTTATTCATCAAGATGTTTTCAAGTTGCTTTTTTACCTGTTGAGTAACCTTGCTATAATTTTGATCGAAGCTTCAGCTGTGACGTTTAGATTTTACTTTCTTATCATCAGATTGTTTGTGAGCGGAGCGCCGCATTTGCGCTTGGAGCTGCTGTGGCTCGTTCGTTCCCTCTCTACTGCCGTAAGAAGTCGTCTGCGACGTCTGTTGCTGGAAGTGTTACTGTGGAGTTCGTGTTTGTTGGCCAAGACCACACTCCGTTGTCTGACGCGGAGTTGAAATGCTTGCAGGATACGGCCGACTCCATTCGGCTCACCAGCCGCATCGTAGATGCACCGTGCAACGAGATGCATACAAGTGCCTTTGTTGAGGTTTGGCTGCTTTTCGTTTTTTTCTTGTTCGAAAACGATATCTTCGTTTTACATTTTGAAACATGCTTTTAGCTATCTGAAATACGTTTTAGCCTACTCTATCGTTTATATTTGATTACGTAATTGATTTAGGAGGTAAGGAAAGTTGGTAGTGAGCTGGGAATCGAGCCATTGGTAATTTCTGGTGAAGAGCTGGCGGTAGCAGGATTTGGAGGTACTTGTTGCTATGCTTTGGAGGTACTTGTTGCTATGCTTTCATTCGGGTTTTTATTATTTCATCTATGCTGGTGGAGTATTGGATGTTTTTTTATGTGCGTAACATTTTTTGTTTGTATTTTCAATCGATTGGGATGCCTGTTTCACCGTCTTGATGTCTGCACCCAGGTCTGTTCGGTGTTGGAAAAGCTGCCACGCACCCTCCGGCCCTCGCTGTGCTCAGCCACAAACCTGAGGGGGCGACAAAAAATGTTGCTTGGGTTGGAAAGGGTATTGTGTATGATACTGGTGGTCTTTCTATAAAAGATAAGGTAAAATTTATTCAAATTTCGTGGACTTTTGTTGCAGTATGTGTGAAAGATGAAAGATGAAAGAAAGAGTTTGATGAGGGCCGGTCCAACTCGTTTTGTTCGCTTTTGCTTGTTCACTGATTCTTTCTGATATTAATGTTCGGGTATGTTTGTTTGGTTGATGTCGGAAAGTGTTTCTGTCCGTGTATTTTTTTTGTTTGTGCTTCTGTTATGATCGTAGATTCAATTGTCACAGGTATATTGAATTTCGCAGCTCGTTTTATCGCGTTACCATTTTGTTGTTGTTGTTGTGCGCCTCTATGTACGTTATCGACGCGTTTTCGAGCCTTGTAGAGTATATGGTGTCTTGCGGACAAGGCATTCAGACGTGACCTATTGATGGAAAGCTGAGACATGTGTGTGCTCACGTGTGCGTGTTGTCCACTATGCGTAGAGGTGATTTTCGTGCAGGCGGTGCGTTTAAACATGCTTCCTGTTCGTGTAGACTTCCATGCCTGGAATGAAGAGAGACTGTGGTGGTGCTGCCGCTATACTTGGGGCTTTCAGGGCAGCCGTGAAATCGGTGAGTTGCTTTTTTCAAAAAGGGTTTCTCAAACTGTGGGATTGTTTAGCTTTGCCTGCGCATCGATAAGACAGCGCTCAGTCCAATTTTTAATGCTTTTCTTACCCTGCGTTCCTCTAGGGCTTCACGCAAAACCTCCACGCCATTTTTTGCCTTGCTGAGAATGCTGTTGGGCCGCTGGCTACCAGACCAGACGACGTGCATACCTTGTACTCAGGCTTGTGAGTAAACCAGTTCTTGCTGATTTTGCAATAACAAATCTTAAATTTTCCAATGGATCTATCGGTTGATATCTAACATGCGACTCACCTCAAACTTTCCAACTTTAGTGACGTCACGTAAGGCACAAACGCACGTCAGATAGCTGTACTTGAAGCTCATTATTGCCGCATATCACCTTTATGCCGTATGCAAGCTACTGAAGCCGGCCTAACTACTTTGCAAACTGTATGGAATGCTATGTACGATTGAGTTTGGTGATGATGTGTTTTATTTCATGATGACTGGATCGATTTAGGACTGTCGAAATTAACAACACTGACGCTGAAGGTCGTCTTGTTCTCGGCGATGGAGTACGTCGTCATTTCTCGTTGTGATTTGTTTTCTAGAAATGTAGCAACGTCGCTAAGTTTTCCTCTGCTATCTTTAGGGCCGGTTTAAAGAATCATTGACATGATATAGTGCTTCTTAACGTTTTAGCTTGTATTTTGTAGTGGTTAATGTTTGGGCTGCTGAGCTGCTTTGATTTTCTCATGTATGCGTTGTGTGGTATGACATTGCCAATGGTCCGGTGCTGGTAGTAAGCTTCATAAATTTCATTGAATAAGCAGTTCAGCATCTTCTGCTTGTGAAATCGGTGATATTTTTCCAAAATTTTATTTTATAATTTTATTTTGGTCTGACAAGATCGTACTTGTCGCGCTGTCTTGCTTCATAAAAGTATGCATTGAAGACAAAATCAAACAATCTTCCAGGTGGCTTATGCGAAGAAAGACTTGAAGGCCGATATAGTCTTAGACATGGCTACATTGACGTCGGCGCAGGGGGTCTCTACCGGAATCTATCATGCTGCTGTAGTGACCAACAGTGAGAGCTGGGAGAATGCTTGCGTGAAGGCTGGTCGAGCCAGTGGAGACCTTGTGGTAAGCATTGAACTGAAAAAAATATCTGCTACGACGATGGCAGGGAAGATTTTGTAGGTTGCTTAGAATGTTTCGAAGTCCAAGGTCTTCTAAGCTGGTTCATGAAAGAAAGGACATCTATTTGTCATTCAGCTCGTTTTGTGTTCCCTTAATTTTTTCTGCTTTCAGTGACTGAGTAGACATTTGGTTTTGCTCTGCCGCCTTTCTTGTTCTTGTGTTCGTGTGCTTTCTCCATCGCACGGAGCGATATATTTCAATCCCTATGTGTTAGTGAAAGATCTTGCCTAGTTGAGCTTCCGCAAAGCTTCCATTTTAAAGAGGCACTTTTACATGACGTTTTTGTTTCCTTGCGATGACCTTGTGCTCGCTTTGGTGGCCACTGCAGTCAGCCTGATGTTTGTCATTTCTTTTTAGCATCCGTTGCCTTACTGTCCAGAATTGCATTTTCAAGAATTTCACAGTGTCGTTGCTGATATGAAGAATTCTGTTAAGGTTTGCAGTCGCCAGGCTACTTTTGATGGTGACTTATGCCTAATGCAGACCTTCGCTTTGTGCATCCGATGTATGCAGCTGCGTTTCGAGCGAATGTGCCCTGTTAACATGCAACGTGTATGACGAGAAAGTTCACCGTCTTGCGTATCAGCATATCGCTATACAGAAAATAGAGCTATGTTGCGCGATATATAAATATAAGCGGCTGTTGAAAGGAACTTGCTCCTTCGCTGGACAGCCCTTGGGCAGTGTCTTGTTCAGGGTAGCGAAGTTTTTTTTCGCCAAGTTCTTGCACTTGCGGTGATATGGGAAATTACATGGGCATCGGAGATTTTCTATTCTGGAATCCAGTTTTTTGCTAGCGCGTTTTCGGTGAGAAGCAAGCCTCATCACAGTCTTGCATATATCAACCCACCGTCATTAATTTGCTTCTGCATTCCGAAATAACATCCAAATGGCTTTAGTAGAGCACCGACATTTTCAGTAGATATTGCGTATCCTCGCTCGTAAGCAAGCGTTGTATGTGTTGGCGTGCGTGCCTTCCAGTTATGCGTGTGGCGTTTTACGTCATCGATCTCTTTGATCCGATAATGCTGCTTTTCTTCTGCAGGACCGCTGTAACGCATTGAGCTCGTGCGCTGGCCTCTTTATTGGTATGTATTTTTCATCCAGGCGAGTATCACCTTTGAAATATGATGCATTCTTTGTATTTATATTTTCCTGCTCTGTTGCTGTTGCCTGCAATTGCAGTCGAGGTCTATTGCAAGTGAGTCCATGCTATTGTGCGCGTTACGCGAAAATGTGCGCGACCGTCTCCATCCCTGGTTGCACAAGTGTGTGGCGTAGCCTGTGGTGCTGCAGTGATGAGAATGCAATCTTCTAAAATGTTCTGTACCTTAGGTGCTCACCTTGGCTTTGACTTCCCAGGAGCTTGGATTCATCTGGACATAGCTGCTCCTGCTGAGTTTAAGGTAAGCGTTCTTGGAAATTGTTCCCTCTAGGTTCTCACATTGGATTCGATTGTGCTGAAAGCTGGATTCATATCGATATGTCTTCACCAGCACGCGAGGTATATGTCACGCTCTAGATTTAGTCATTTTCCCTGCACATGGATGAAGGTTTTATCTTGTCTGTTATTGTCATGTCGGTATGTCAGTAGACCTCACAGTGCGTCTGTCGCGTAGATTTTATCCTTGCTTGATGTATGGTTCAAGCTTGCGTCTTATTGTGATCGGCCTTGCTGCTGCCTCACCGATGTTTCCTTCTTTTTCTCTATAGCACGAGCGAGCTACGGGCTATGGAGTTGCTCTACTCTTGGCTCTTTTTGGCACATACAGCTCAAACCCGCTGCTGCAAAGTGTCGCTCCGAGCGTTTAGCGAATGGTGGTGTGCGATTGAACGATAGTGCATTCTATGTTTCCTGTATAAGTCATTCCTTTATAATTGTCTCCATTCAAATAGTTACGAAAACAATTGAATATGGTGATAAATGAATAAGAATCTGTGAGGTTTGTTGAAACTAAATTTTTATTTGCGCAAGTAGCTGCATGCTGAGAGAAAAGTTGTTTTCTTTAAATGTTTGTTGGAATATGCAAACCACATTGTTTAGTTTATTTTCTAGTCAGTAGTGCGAACTCGAGGGAATCGTGCTAACTATGATAACCCTTTACACAAACCGTATACCGGTGTAGATAGTCATGTGTGGCATAATGCATATTCGGTTGGTCAGAAGCCAACGGCGTTGAAATGGGCAGTCCCACCTTATTGGCTTACGAGCATCATAATGTACTAGGTGCAAGCTCTCTCGTGTCCTGTGTCTGGCTCGAGTAGCCTTCTATTGTTATGCCATTCGCTGCTTCACTGTTGCGGAAGAGCACCTGTGCCTGCTGATGCAAATTGGGCAAACAAGTAAGACAGAAGAGCAAATCTGTTGCCGAAGAAGTCAAAACGTTTCATTTTCTATTTAAGTTACCTCTTTGCATTAAGGTGAATCGGATGTCCAACAACGGCAGCAACAGCAACAACTACAACAACAAAGACAACAAGACAAACAACAGCAACAACAAGAACAACAACAACAGCAGCAGCAGCAGCAAGAATTTGTTTCTCAATAAGCACGTCGCTACATGCCTGGTCAATACATGAAAGTGAAATAATAGCATGTGAGATATGAGCCTCCTAGAGCATATCAGCGGTTGAGAATATGCAGGGTGGTGCCATGCGCGTAGGCATCGTTTAAGGGGAGGTATCCTCATAGCCGGAGCAAATGAGATGAAGGAGGCCACCCTGCTACGAGCACCCGTTAAAATGGCATATATTTTTCAACATTTTTAGAATTTAACTAACCGAGCAAACAAAAACAAGTTTTTGAAGTGTAATTTCATGCAGCAGTGGGTTCGAATCGTAAACGCGGTCAATGAAGAGCATTCTCATGTAGTAAAAGAAAGAAAAAAAGGTTTGATTTTGATATCTGCAACAAATAAGGTGGAAAACTGCCATATCCGATTTATGACTTGCTATCATACAGAACCTAGGCTGTAATCAAGTAGGTTAAGTATTACATTTCGCACCATACGAAAATAATCTTGCAAGCAAGCTAGCAATTAAAAATACGTTTATTTAGAATTACTTTGACGTAACAGTGCAATTTGAAATCATACTTTTTAAACGGAAAACAAAAGTACCGATGCAAATTAATCCCAGTCAAAACATACGCGAAAGGTTTACAGCTGCTATTAGACTATCCGTTTTCGCTGACCTTTCACATTTATTGATTGAGGTAACTCACAAGAAAGAATAACTTTAGTTTTGGCATGTGTCGACTAAATCAGGTGTCATTTTCAAAAAATCGAGTTTTCAATTCGTAAATAAACAGGAGGTCTATCACTCCACTCACTACCCACTTTAAAATTAACCACTTCATTAATCCCACTTCTCATAAACTAACGGCAGACAATTTTGTTTTCCACAATCACAATCACAGTTACAATCA
>QQSS02211860.1:0-11350 GCA_003687565.2 Craspedacusta sowerbii
TATATATATATATATATATATATATATATATATTATATATGCATACCTCCACATGCGTTTGTACAGCGAAATTTGGGTTACCATTTCTATTTCTTCATCAAGGTCATGAAAGCACAGCCAAAATTCCACCACATGGCAAATTAGCAGGTCTCGCTGATGTGAGCCAGCATTACCGAATCCGTTCGAAGCATCGTTTACCACACTCCGCACACTTTTGATTGCTGCAATCTAGAAACACGTCGGTAAACACTCAACGTTGAATATAATGACGTCAAAAGACTTTCGAGCATAAATTATATGACAAGATGGGATCGGAAAAGGTCGTACACAAGATCTTTAATAACGGCTATACGCTGGTGTTGCAAACGCAATACGAAATAGGGAATGCGTGATGCAGACCCTTACGTATATGTTGAGGTTTGTATGTTTGTATGTTTATATGTTGACGAAATAGGGAATGCGTGACGCAGGCCATGCATTACCTTACGTATATGTTGATGTTTAAGTGCCATAACACCTATATCTTGAAGTTTATATGCTACCTCCGGCCAGTACTCACATAGCAAACGCCTAACAACTTCAGGATAACAGGCTAACAGAACATCGAGTTGACGCAGTGCACTGTTAGTTCAAGGCTGAGTTCCTTCACTGCTGAGTACGGTAAGTTAGCTATTTAGTCATCAATGCTAGGACTACGTAAACTATTGCGTATCTTCCAAAGTGATTAGCAATAAATACAACCCTGAAGGCATACCAGAGAATATTGAAGAAAACGTGAGCCGAAACGGCTGGAGAAAATCGCTTAGTGCAAACGGCAACTCGGATCGTACGCGCAGGAAAGCAACAACACAACAGGAAGCGGAACATCATACCACGTCCTCCTCGCGTGCCCCGTCTTCGCTTTCGATGGCAATTTGCCGGAAAGCTACTTGGAAAAGTTCTGAAAGGATCTATGGGAAACGATTATGAAGCAAACCCGCATAACGATCGAAAAGTCAAGCAACGCACACAAAGGGGCAAGTCCTTAGTTTGACGCGTGCATCAATTGGAGACAAATTTAACCTTGCAAATGAGAGGAAAGCCATACTGAAAACGTCGCTGAAAAGTAAGAATTTTCGTTACAAATTCTTAGAGCTTTGAAAAAATAAATAAATAAATTAATTAAAAAAAAACAAGTCGTATTGTACAGTGCCGCAATAGAGGGGCGAAACATAATGGCCGCTAGCGGTCTCCTACCTGCTGCTTCAAACGCGCATGCAAGGTGCAAACAGGATAGAGACTCCAGATGCACAAGTTCTCTTTGGAAGGCGGATAGAGCGTCACAAACTGGATCTAAGAACGAAGTGCTATTACAATTCCGAGAACATCAGAGAAAGCAGACAGACAAGCGATGCAGACAGACATGTGATGCAGACAGACAAGTGATGCAGAC
This sequence comes from Craspedacusta sowerbii, assembly GCA_003687565.2. Classification (NCBI taxonomy): domain Eukaryota; kingdom Metazoa; phylum Cnidaria; class Hydrozoa; order Limnomedusae; family Olindiidae; genus Craspedacusta; species Craspedacusta sowerbii. The sequence goes on from QQSS02211860.1 coordinate 1,433, forward strand.
AGACCAGCGATGCAGACAGACAAGCGATGCAGACAGACATGTGATGCAGACAGACAAGTGATGCAGACAGACAAGCGATGCAGACAGAGCAGCGATGCAGACAGACAAGCGACGCAGACAGACAAGCAATGCAGACAGGCAGGCGATGCAGACAGACAAGCGCTGCAGACAGACAAGCGCTGCAGACAGACAAGCGATGCAGACAGACATGTGATGCAGACAGACAAGTGATGCAGACAGACAAGCGATGCAGACAGACAAGCAATGCAGACAGGCAAGCGATGCAGACAGACAAGCAATGCAGACAGGCAAGCGATGCAGACAGACAAGCGATGCAGACAGACAAGTGATGCAGACAGACAAGCAATGCAGACAGACAAGTGATGCAGACAGACAAGCGACGCAGACAGACAAGCGACGCAGACAGACAAGTGATGCAGACAGACAAGGGACGCTCCATCCTTCATCTCTTCAGTTTAACGCTTCATTCGAATTTCGGAAGTGAATTCATACATTTCTACTAGTCATAGTATGCTACGCTTACAAGTAAAAGATCAGGTGGCGACCTCGACCTAATTGATGAATCCTTCTCGATTAAAATGCAAAGGACTGCAATTTATTATTCCATCCCTCTGCTTCTAAAGCATCGTTCAGTCATCATGGAAAGATTGCATTAACAGGTGAAATCCTGAATCGTAAATCTTGAATCTTTGATGCTAAATCTAAACCACTCTCAATTCAACTACGCTCGAAAGAAAACGATGACCCGAGCTAGCAAGACATTCTTCGTTCATCTCCTTATTATCAGACTCTTAAAGTATTTACCGAGACTCAAAAATATTTTTCATAATTTACCAGGGACCCGCAGCGCCGAGGGATCAAAGTTGCGCAGAAACATAGGACAGCTATAGCTTAAAAAAAAAATAGTAAATTTGCGACTTCCGGTAATGGAGACCGTATTTTCTTCGCAGTAAAGAAATCGCTATTCCAACTTTAATTATTTTTATCAGCAGATCCACTGCATGCGCACAAAACCCGTCGCAGGCATCCACATACTTACAGTCGCATTAAAATAGTTATTGACAAAAGAAACTTTTAACCTTAACTTTGCAGAACGGGGCTACCCCTGCGCCTGTGAGTGAAAATGTGAAGACACATCAATCAGCAAACCTGCTGGTTTTCTGAAAGGAGAAGGTATAGCCGCTTCAGCAACGATCCCACTCCAGACGCAACTACTCGGTCTGCCGGAGGCATCAATAGTGAAATATACTAGAATAAATATCATCACATGTGTGTGCATAATAGACATCATAGCGTGCTTTAGATTTAAGCAGCCTCTGCAGTGCCAGGCAACGCTCCTAGCAGAGAAGGAAGAAAATTCGGAAAATTCCCGACATGAGAATAGCAGAAAATCGAACATCACGCAAATCAACAAAACAGCATAATCGCTAGTACGAGGACAAGAAAAATGTTGACAGTCGACGGAAAATTATCGCATTGCATAGTGACCCAGTCAGTCAGTCTTGACTTACAAGCTTCGTAAGAAATACGACGTGGCACCAACGCAGCTCATCAGAACCCAACCTAAAAATAAATAAATAGGATCAACAAAGTCCACAAAAATCTCAATAAGGTGCAAGCCGCGCAAGATCGTCTTAACTTTGATGTACGCTGAACATATACTTTCAATTATTCTACATTTTTTACTAACGATATACTCATATGAAAAGGTCCACCTAACAAACCTGTTGAGCGCAACGACAATGCAAGTTGCAGCACAAACCTGAATTAGAAAGAACGCTAAAACTTGCGTAGAAGATGCCGGAGTCCCGATTGCGCCCAAGTTGCTGGCCAATACCGGGTCACTCTAACCCTCATGCTCAAAAACTGTCGTAACATTACACGAGAAGAAAATAACAAGGGTTTGAGTGCAGTCACACCTCAAAAGAGCACATTAGGGAACATGCTTAGCGCTAGTCCCGTCACGAACGTCCAGTGTAGTGCACTGCCAGGTGGGCATGGGGATGGTCAAGCCGTGGTTTACATATTGTGACAGTGTACATGGTCTCGACAACACGTGTTTAACAACCACAATCGAGAGAAAGAGGAAAAACGCTACTCGTACAAAAGTCAAGAAAAACTGAAAACTTCGTAAAAAGGGTCAGCAAAACAGTTATATAGAAAAACGAAGGGTTGCCACACGCATGCTGAAGAGGTAGCTAGATAATTTTACAGGCACGCACGATGCGTCTTTCAATACTAACGTGGGCGCGCTTTCCTGAGGTCTTAAGCACCAGGAATTTTTAACACCTTCTTTCCCGTTGATACAGTCCCTACTTAGCGCGCTTTGACGGTCTCTAGCAAGGCAACGAAACGAGGAAACGCGAAAGCCTTCGCAGCTAACAAACATGACAGTACCACACCGCAAAAGCTCCTAGCGTAAAGAGGATGACGTACTATGCGAGCACGCTCCTGCGAGATAACGCCGCTACTAAAAGCTTCTGAATAACAATGCCTGCTATAGGCACACTTAACTGGCAACAACCATCCACCATAAAATTCACTCACCTGTCAACAAAGCACCAGACATCCGCAGCCAAGAGACGGCAAAGCACGTTTGGGGAACATAAACGCTTCAAAAGAACGCCTTCCTAGACAAGAGAGATACACGCGAAGTCACATACGCTTCTGAGGTCGCGTGTCCTTAAAAAACGCGGCATCGAAGTGGATCGGCACGTTTGATCAAAGTCTATTCAAGCACTACCTAACCTACTCCGCTTCTAGAAACTTCCCAGGACAATCTCAAATCCTCAAATAAACCAGATTTGAGAGGGAGGAAGGGCCAAAAAAAAAAAAAAAAAAAAAAAGAACAAATCCAAGTCCCTTAAACTCTATATGAATATATAAAACTAGTTTCAAATCCATGTTCAGAAAGCATTTAATGCTCTTAAGGGTTATATAGCTGTTAGTAGAGACATTTGGACAATAACGGAGACTGAAAAAGTGTCACAAAGGCGGACCAGAAATATCTAATTATCATCCGCATTTTATTATTCATGATTTATTCGTTGCTAATGGATATATTTATCTTTTCAGTAATTATTTGTTTGCTTAGTTAATTCGAGACATGAAACTTCGCGTTAAAATGCAAAGGGGTTTGAAAAGACTGGAGATTTCGGGCAAATCTGTTTCTTGCGGGCAAATAAATGGCACGAGACCAGGCCTCAGCCTCTAGTCACAAGTGAAAGACTTTCGAGACCGCTGAATTGATCAAAACGATTGGTAGGCAACCACACGTCTAAATAATTTTCAATTCCAGCCAAACAAAAATAGATATGCAGGGCAGTAGTTAACCAGGAACACCCACAGTCAAGGTTGCAACGTAGCGGCTCGACTCAGCAAATAAGTACACCAAAATCTAAATACACTACATATACTAAATATACACTAAATAAACCTAACCATAGGCAAAATCCTATAAACTAATATACCAAATAATACCATGGACGACACAACTTAGCGGCTAACTCATTATATGCTTACAACAAAATCTAAATACACTATATATATAGTAAACATATTCTAAACATGATAACTATAGGCAAAACACTATATACTAATATACAATATACTACTATATACGACACAACTTAGCGGCCAACTCAATAACACCGATTCGAAAACCGATGAACAGCAGGAATCGTATGCAGCTAACCATAGCAGCAAACATATCCTTCGGGATCCTGGCGCAGAAGCCACACAGCCTCGAAAGAGCACAATCGTACACAGAAACCTCCGACTTTGGTCCCGCCTGACGGATCTGCATCTCTACCCGGCTGCGAGAGAAGACCGGAGCACCGCACTTGACCAGCAAACCGAAGACCGTATCTAATATAGACGAGGAGCCGGACGAGTCGGCAACTCCGACATCACGTCCCAGCCATCTACTTAAGGTGGAATCGGACGAGGATGATAACAGTTCCAGAAAGTTCAGGTGCAGCAGGAGTTGTGCGAGCGACATGGATTCACTGCATCCGCCTTCGCTTGAAGCTATTCCTGAAAGCCAGGACATAAGGGGAGCCAAGTTATATATATATATATATATATATATATATATATATAATATATATTCATTCGCACTGAAGCAAGAGAGTTGCTCCATAGTTTGAAACGAAAAGGAATCTTTTCAACAAGCGGAGCAGAAATGGAGCCTTTTAACGTAGCAAAAAAAAAAAGCCGCTGCAAATCAATAGCCTTTTTCAAAAACTCAGGCTATGCTACAAAATCTATGAAGTGATTTCTTTACAGCAACCGTTGAATGAAAAACATTCATCGTAAGAGATAACTTACCACGTAGAGAAACGGTGGCTGATGTTGTTATTCCTATATACTCAGCGGACATGGGCTGTATCTAAGGAGACCAAAGACATAAATAAGACGTACACTGAAACGTGATGTCAAGATATGCTAGGTAGAAAGATATGATAGATATCATGATGCGTTAGAGAGTATATATGAAGCACCGAGGAACTCGACGAAGCTAAGGAGTGAACAGCTACCTGTGACGTCTACCCTTGCACATAATAGATCTGAGCTTCCACGAAACACACGCCTAGCATCAATCCAGAGTTGATAAGCACGGAAAAGCACGCATCGAACATAGAACTCGCCTACCCTTGCATCAGGAAAGCGGTGCAACGAGACCACTTAAAGTTTTTACGAAAGAATTTGTTTGCCTTCATACCGCACAAAAGACAGAACCGCAAATTTCTTCGTAAAGCTGGCAGTGGTTAGATTGCTTAGACACTTTTGCAAAAGACGGAACCAGATACCTACACGACAGATAAACAAAATTTTAAGTCGTAGCCGTGCAAAGTTCCAGTATTGAACTGACACAATCCTCATCGGTGCCTTAAGCCAATTAAATTTCCCGTCCTACATTTTTCATTAGAAAGATATTATACCCAATGGCGAGAAAAATTTATTTACTTCCTATTAATTTACTATTTGCTTGTAAACTTCTTATTCTATTTGTTTGTAAAGCACGCCAAACTCCAATTATGTCTAAGCTTTGAAGAAGACTTCCTTCACGATTAATCCCCGAAGAAGCTGGAAATGCTAGGCTCAAGATGATACTCATTCTAACGAAAGTGCTTACAGATAGACGAGTAATATTAGCAACACACCAACTGTGATATAGCTTTTACCTCTGAATGTGAACCAACAGCCGAAAAATGCATTCGCAAGCATGAACACAGATCATATCTCGGAATTCCTGAAACATAGGGTTACAAGACTTCGCTGATGCAATACGTTAAACAAGCGAACTACAGCACAAAAAAGCCGAATAGCAGAATAGCCAAAAATTTTGGATGCATGAATCAGTGATTAATTTAGTTCAATCTCTGATTCATACCTCAGGCATAATAACGCGAAATCTCTGCTGACAGAAAGTTTAATAGGGCGCTAAACCTCGGCATAGAGTAAGTTTTAATACATTCCAATCTGGCGTGAACATGAAACTTTCGGCTCCAAACTTAAGCACGAACTTGGCCTCTCAAGACACAACCATATTGAAAAAACTTACATGTGTTTGTGTGTATTTATGTAAATTACAACTACTAACCTTGATGAATTGCAGCACAGCGCTCATCAGAAACCGAAGGACTTTTAACAGCTTTCTAACGCTAGCTTCGTCTTCCTGTATACAGTATTTAGAACAATATAGACAAGAAAAAAGTACGAAAGATCTCCGTGTTCGGAGCAACCACAGTATAAACTACAAGAAACAGGAGATAGAAGAGACTCCACGCGGGGGTCAGTGGGCAAGCAGGCCACGTGACCATGTTTTCGTGGCTACTCTGTTTGGCGAATCTCCTAAGAACACTTGACCAGCAACTGTATGACTTTGTCGTCTGCTGGAACGGTCTTCAAGAAGAGTGTCTCCTGGTAACAGGGGACAACGCGATGGCAGTTTCACGATCGCTGGAGCATCCACCAGTCGTCCGAGCCTCCCTATGCGTGCACGTAATGAGCTCTTTAGCTCCTTGACAGGCTAAACCAACATTCCAAGACTGGCTTCATGTGCTGTCACCGACGATCAATTGCCTGTTCATCCGTGAAACCTCCTGGCTCTTCACCAAGCAATCAATCATACTTCCTTTAAGTCTTAGCTAAGTGACGAAAAATATATATAGGCTCAATGCAAGCTGGAAACCGACTGACAAGGAGAGCCTCGACGCGCCGGTCGGTGAACTAGAGGGGCATGTGACATATGGTATGTAGCTACCCAACTGGGCAAACCACTGGGCGACTTCTTCGTCAGCTGGGACTGTCTTCAAAGAAGAGTGCCTCCAGGTAGCAGGCCACAATTCCAGAGTCATGACCGTCGGAGCATTCGCCGGTCGTCCGAGCCATCCTTGAAATCGTAGCTCCGTGACAAGAACTCACACACCCAACAGCCGACAAAAGACTGCACTTGCCTTCGCGCATACTCCAGATTGTTCACAACCCACCAACCCACTCTGAGGCTAATACGTGTCTGGTCTAAGGCTAAATACGTCTCCGGTCTAAGGCTAATTACGTGTCTGGTCTGAGGCTAAATACGCGTCTGGTCTAAGGCTAAATACGTGTCTGGTCTAAGGCTAAATATGTGTCTGGCCTAAGGCTAAATACGTGTCTGGTCTAAGGATAAATAACGCACATATGCTTGCCAATTGCGATCCTTACAACCAAAGATCTTTAAGGCACAAAGCCAGGCACATAATAGTAAACAGAGACCTATAGTTAACTTAGGCGACATGAACAACTAGTCTGACAAAACAGTAAAAACTTGACAACCAGCACTCGAATTCGATATCCGCCTTTGCAATTGGTAGATATATAAGATAAACTCTGCTAAACAGTCTTCAAAAATGTCAAAAATATTGCTCGCATACATCGCAACCACGTTTGGAGCAAGCCCAATCTTATTTTATTTAACTCGAGAAGGCCTTCATTAGCACTTGAATGAACATGCTCTGAAAATACGCTCCAAACCAATTGGGCTAGAGCTCTCAAACTTCGTGAACCAAAAGTTAATTGATTTGGTTTTGGCACAGCAAGGCTTAGGGGGCACGGTCTTTGGTAAATGCCTACCTTTAGGCGATAAAAAACCTTCCTTACTTATATATACTCAGGCTTCATACGGTTTACCGCTTTAAAAACTTCCAAGCGTATGGTACGTAATACCGTGATTGTTGCATTTAAAACAAAGGGCTCGCTGTTTTCAAAGTTTTCAGTTCTTGGTAATTATTCTGCTGAAGAAAAGGGCGACGCGAGCGCTGAAATCGCAGTAGATGACTTCTCCATCGCCAGCTCAAACTCTAGCCATCACACGCTACACACAGAGAATCACACAAACGAATATAAATGAAAATAAAGAGCTACTAACTTTCACAAGCACGTTCATGCATTCGTCCATGACCTTCTCAGCACTGCAGCATACTTTGAACAGGGCGGATACACAATCTTTGTTAAGACCAACAACGTGACGATTCGAAATGGCCAGCCTACAGTCACATTTTCAATAACAACCTTCAAGAAAACTGAGGCGCCGAACAATCTTGCCGTCCATAATAAATCCATTTCATCCGGCGACTACCCCGGGCGACATTAATACCATAGTCACCAAAATCAAGATAAAATTAGATGCTAGTTTAGCGGAGTTACCAGCATAGCTACCAAGGTTGCCAATTTTAAGAGCTAGGCTCACATTAGCAACTTAGAACTTAAACAAAACCAACCGTAGCATTTCAATGCATGGTGGTTGTAAACCATTACAATGGCAATACCAGATCATAACAGTGCACGAAACTCACACTAACCCTTTTATAGACTTCCATATGGTCACCACAGGTATCAAGTCCATATCAAGCAGCATCTCCGCCATGTCAGCTAATTCTTGAATCACTAATATAAATAAAAATTGCTAATACACGCGACAGCACTAATGAAGTCCCTGGCGCATAGGACACAAGCCACGTTCACAAAGAATATATGAACCCAATAGAAAGCCCTTAAATTCAACCAAATTATAACCATAGAAATTTACCATGTCAATAGCCTTACAGTGAGAGCCAATTGCAATCCATTCAGCTTTCAGGGAAAAAAAACCTACAGCTATTGCTTAGGATTTGATGAGACCTTGCTACAGTTCATTAATAGAACCAAGCTTTTTACGGAGTGTGATAAGAGCATCAGTAGAGGGTTACCGAAGGGATCCCCATTAAAACATTAGGAAAAAAATTAAATAGCCAATCAACTTATTGTTCAGTAAACCTATAAAGCAGATTCCAGCCAAGGAAAAGATCAAGGATTCAAATCTCATACGCACCAACGACAAGAATATCTCCTGGCCATGGAACCAATTCCAGCACACGCAGCACATCCTAGAAATACAAAAATTGACAGGATCAAATGAAGGCTTAAAAAGCGTAGTAATAACATAGCTATGGGGAAACACATACCAATGCTCTTAACTTGAGTAAAAGCAAGCGCTGAACTGCCAGGGTACTGAACAAAACATCATTCAGAGAGAAATATTTAAATGATTCACTCGAGAACTCCTCAAGAGTTTCCAAAAACAGATTTGCAACATAGCACATGACAGAGTAAACACATACATCGCAAGTGTTAATCATGCAAAGCATAAACACCTGTAACAGTGCCTGACGATTTGCCTAAGTGGATAGTATGGAATAGGATAATAGGAAAAACAAATTAGATTCACAGAAAGATCCTTGTGTTGACCAGGTCTAGTTATGATAGTTTCAATCACCATAGCATGTTATTTTTTGCGAGCATTGTTAACGCCTGGCAAGACCGACCAACACTTGCACGACATTGTTTGCGCAACTTATATCTCTAAGATCATTGTAAATTCGTGATTGCAATTTTCTATAGTAAAGCTACGGCACGTTGAGTTTCTTGTCTTTATACCATTCCATAACTAGAAAATGAAGATGCTTTTGCCTGAAAAACGAAATAGAATTTATGGCCACAGCATTTTACAACATGTTAATCCATCATAACTGACCTTTAACAGCTGATAGTATACTTTGAACAATGCTGCTAAGTCTCCAGAAATGGTCCCAAATAAACTGGAATAGATTTTGCTACTCTCCTGAATAACAGCACAATAAATGATTCAGATCAGAAAATGAAGGAGCATTCACTTTCATTTTCACAATAAATAAAAAGTACAAATACCATGGAGCAATCAAGCCCACAGGAAAACTCAACATTAAACTGCTACAAACTTGCCAAAACCATCTTCACTCAATCGTCTTTCCCTATCAGTTAAGGCAATCGTACTACACAAAATCAGATCAAGTACGCTACACACTTGGCAGAAACACAAATCAAATTAAATAAAATTTTCAGACACTTGCCAATAAACACCACTCTTCATACGCTGGGCCATCAATAAAATAGATATTTGGCACAACAACCTAATTATGAAAAGAAAGCAGTCAAGTGAGCTGCTGAAACCTTGCAATGCCTAAAGATGTTCTTGATGTTTACAACTGCTACTTGAATAGCAGGCTCTAAGTGCACCCAGCTCTTTGTTACATCCGAAACACTGACCAATGAGAGAAACTCAGATGAAGAAATCCCCAGCTGCAAAAATTCCTGAAAAAAAGACAAAAATTACATACTTGCCTTACCATTACATACTACTAATGTCAAACAAACACCTGCTTACATATTTTTATTGTAACTATTACTAGTAGTAGTATTAATATTACTATTATTATTGCTATCATTATCAGTAGTAGCAGCAGTGATAGTAGCAGCAGTGGTAGTAGTAGTAGTAGTAGTAGTAGTAGTAGTAGTAGTAGTAGTAGTAGCAGTAGTAGTAGTAGTAGTAGTAGTAGT
>QQSS02211871.1:0-10214 GCA_003687565.2 Craspedacusta sowerbii
CATACATACATACATACATACATACATACATACATACATACATACATACATACATACATACATACATACATACGTAACCACATAACTACCTAACTAGCGGTTAGCCTGCCTACCTACCCACTTACATCCATGCATATACACATACGCATAAACATATATACTTCTGACAATAGTCTCAGAAAACTTCGCTAACATTCTCCTTCCAGCCTACCTACCCACTTGCATCCACGCATATACAAATACGCATATACATATATATTCCTGACAATAGTCTCAGAAAACTTCGCTAACCTTCTCCTTCCAGCCTACCTGCCCACTTACATCCATGTATATACACATACGCACATACATATATACTCCTGACAATAGTCTCAGCAAACTTTGCTAACCTTCTTCCAGCCTACCTGCCCACTTACATCCATGCATATACAAATACGCATGTACACATATACTCCCGACAATAGTCTCAGAACATTTCACTAACCTTCTCCTACCCACTTACATCCATGCATATACACATACGCGCCTACATATAAACTCCTGATAATGTCTCAGAAAACTTCCCTAACCTTCTCCTTCGGAAGGCACGCTCGCCAAGACTTGTTCAAAGAAGAAATTGCAGCCATGTCTTCAACGCTCAAATGAAAATCAAACACCTGGAAGAAAACACGAGTATTGGTGAAGTTTGAGTATCTTTATGAAACGTTTTTAGCAGCTCCGGCTTAAAAAATTATGCACCAAAATTTATCTACAAGGCGATGATACTCACGCACGTTTGGCCACCAAAGAGAACAGAGAGCTACAAAAATACTTCCGCAATCCACTGCAAGGGAGGGTGGTGTGGAAGAATCGAAACCACCCGGGCAAAAATATTCCATGCAGTTGTTACACTAGCCATATTTTTAAAAGTTCAAGAACTACCTCCGAATTTTCTTTTAACCTGGCCGTACTAGTACTTTTTGGAATGACCGTAATCCCACGTTGAATTTGCCATCTAATGCAAACTTGCGCCGGACTTTTCTTGCACTTCCTGGCTATTTCCACAATTACGGGGTCTTCAAGCACCTTTGGATCACTAGCTTTGGCGGAAGGTCGGTCTGGAGATGCGAAGGGGCTGTATCCAGTCACTATGAACGATAGCACTTACATTAGCATAGAAGAACTACCGAACCAAACAAATTTCGGTTTAAGCGTTGCCTTTACAGGCGATTACAGACATCAGTTTAGCCTAATATTAAGGGTCCTAACTTTTCATGAATCGCAAGACAGGTGACTTACATTCTTGTGAACCAAGCAAGAATGCTAGCGAATTTCTTTGTTTTGTTAATAAACGAAACAACGGCTAGATACCTAACACTGCGCGTGACTTTCCTGGACAAGATTCTACGGAGAACACAACATGACAACACTCACCGACAACGCCGCGCTGCTTGCAAAAATCGACTAACTCATTTTGAACCAAATAAGGATGAACTTCAACTTGAAGAACAGCAGGCTTGATGCGACCCTTTGTGATAACTTCATCCACTTGCAAACTGTTGAAGTTAGAAAGACCTAGAGCACAGAAATACTTGAACTTCATGATTACTCAGGAAAACTCTACTCTGCAAAATCTATTTAATTATTACTGTTTATTTAATTGCAATCAATACTTCTCACTTTATGGCTAACCCTTGGGACGTAAGCCGGTAACAAGTAGGTAGACGGACAAGCAGGCACAAAGGCATGTCGAAAAAAAGCTAAAAACGGAATGGCACTATAGCTATACTTTAAAAACATGATATATCGACCCACATACAAATTTCTAAAATGCATAAACAAAAAAAAAGCAACATAGAAAATCACCTGCTCTAACATACGACACTAATCCTTTGCTGCACTCTTGGACATACCAACTAGCATTTCTAGAAACTATGCCTAACAATACAACAAAGTTTAGTAGTTAGCCTAAGTGAAGAAGCTCAGGCAACTAAACATACCAATAGAATTCACAAGACCTTCATCAACACACTCTTCTAGTGCCACCCACGTTTCCATAAAGGGCACATCAGTAAACTTAAAGCGACCATCAGCATGTCGAGGATAAAGTTCTTCTCCTGCCTCAAACGCCATGGGGGCATGAATTAGAAACAAATCCAAGTAACCAACTTGGAGGGTATTAATAGCATGTAGCAAGGCAGGACGAACATCCTTTGCTTCATGTTGTGTTTGCCAAAGCTTTGATGTGACAAAAAATTCCTTGCGGTTAAAACCCTATAAATTACGAAACAAATATATTACTTTTATCAAAGCGTAGCTTTCAAACATGGACATTAACAAAGCATCAAGACGCATAAAACATGTTTTTTTTTGTTTACTGCATCCACATATCAGAAACGGCAAGCAACAGGAAATGTAAAAGGCCCGATTCTTGCAGAAGGCCTCATTGCTTCATGTAACAAAAAGTAATTAATTTTGAAATGCTGCTTATCATGTGACAGAGCTAACCGACTTTTATTTATTGCAATTCAGATCACAATGCAGCTGCAGTGAGCTTGAAGACAAGGAGTTAGGTCTGAATAATTCTAAATAGACTCAGTATCAGCATGATGCCACGACAATCATTCCTGCCAGATGCACCACCAATTTTTTTTTTAATTAGTGATACTTGACTATACAATATAATAAAAACAAATCTTTCGAATCATAGATGCCACTAATTATTTGGCTGACTAATACCAAAGAATCTTGAAGCAGAGCTTAATACCTCATTTAGTTTCTTCTTAATCGCTGCTCCGATTTCTGCCTCATTCTGATAAATATAAGCGCAATCAAAGTGTCTGTAACCAATATCTATTGCAACCTCTACTGCAGCTCCAACTTCACCTAGCTTGCTTTTCCAAGTCCCCAAACCAAGCACTGGAATGTTATGCCCAGAGTTCAATAGCAAAGTGGTGTTTGAAACGACAGACATCCTGGGTTTCTTAAGTAAACTAGAAGATAACTAACAGTTACAGTAACAAATTTAGTTACAATAATGATCATTTTCTTTGAATAGGTTCGTCAATATAAGCGCACTTCAATTATTGAGCGATTGGAGACTCAAGCTACAAGTTTTAATCAGGTACCTATTATCCTATTAACTTAGAAATGGACAGAGAAAGCAAAAAGGAATACTATAGAACCTATTTCACAAAACACAGAACATCGCAAAAGTTTGGGAAGGCATTAAAGGGATAATTAATGCAAAAAATAAAAAAAGATACATGCCATACTACATTGAAAAAGGAAGTGAAACTATTACACATCCAGAAAAATAGCAAAATGCTTTGATGAATACCTCTTCAAGCTGGCCACATGTCTCTTGAACAAGAAAAAAACTTCTTGGAAATAAGCACTAAACTCTTTTCTACCCCAAATAACTAAGCCAGCCTTTAAATTTGAGACTGCTACTGAACATGAATTATATACATCGATTACTGAACTTTATGGATTACTCGGTTACTCGATTACTTAAGTGAAATCAGTAAATCACTTCCATTTATGATAAACCTTTCAATCGAAAGCGGCCGGTACCCAAAACAATTACAACTGCCTAAAACAATCTGTCCCCATTGCGCGCAGGGCACTGGCGGGTCGCCCTTTGACGGCTTCACCCTGATGGTCATGGCGCCGCAAAGTTGCTTTTATCTCATCGAAGAGATGTTTATACGTCGGCTGTGGTGCTTCAAATCGAGAAGCAGACACACCCTGTTCTTTGAAGGCGGCAAGCTCCTTGAGCATGTCGGCCTTCATTGCAGCCATCGAAGCCTCCATTTTCCTTTCCAAGCGCTCTTGCATCTGCAAGAACAACTGAGACTCAGCCATAGGAAAGTCAAAATTCTCCGCTTGCTGTTCCATCTTTAAACATTTTATAAGATTTAAATAGCAAAGCAAAAAGCAAACTAAGCTGGCCGATCCTTCGCGTAAGCAGAAAGAAGCTTCAGGCATTATTCCCTGGGGTCCTTTACAAGGACCACCAGGTGAGGAAATAACAGGTCTGATCTCCATAACATCACGTTCTTCACTGCCATCCATGGCCAACTTAACCTGCTTACACACAGACAGTCTCATGGCTACTACCATATAAGATTGCAGCAAAGCTGCATATCATACATCTCCCCCTTTTATTAAAAAGAGTTATTGTCCCATAATGAAGTCCTTGAAGTACGCTGAGGGGGCGCTGAGCAGGTTTGGGGCTAGAGCTTACTGGTGGGCTAATCGGTGTTTGGTTTGGGTTTCTGTTTGGATTGCATGTGTAGGCTATCATTTATGTCTGGTTGCTGCGGGTTATTGGGTGGCTCGTGGGTACTTGAGGGCAAGTTGGAATTTGCATTATACCAAGAGAGATCAGGTTGGGTGTGGAGAGGTTGTACTGGTATGGGTAGTGATGGTGATTCCCTCGATGGTGGGATCGACGGGTGAGGGATGTTGATGGGCGTCTCCAGTTTTCGGGCTGGGGCAACTATGTCTTCGTCCAGGGGGATGATGCGGGTGGAGCTATTGATTTCCTTGAGGAATCTTCTATTTCGCAGAGTTGAGCGTCTACTGCCATCAACTATGATGTGGTACTGGCGATTTGATAAGCACTCGACGATTTTGCCCGTCGCGTTTCATCTAAGGGGGTGGTTTCCCTTTTGGTTTTGTAGTGCGACTGTGTTGCCGACTTGTAGGGGGGGAACCCCTGTGGGTCTTGCCTTTCATAGCATATTCGTATCTCTTGGAGTGGGCCTTCTCCCTAAGGTCTCCAGCGTCGGACCATAGTGATTTAAGGCGGACTGGTTTCGGCATGTGGTCGTTGATACATCGATCGAAGAGTAGCTCTGGCAGCGATTCTCCCATGTCTGCGGATGGTGTGTTCCAATGTATCATTAGGGCTTTTACTGCGGCATCAGTGTCTAGGGATCCTGTTGGACTTGTTTTGGTGGTTGGGATACGCTTCATGGTCTTTACTGCGCTTTCCGTACGGCCGTTGCTTTGTGGTAGTATGCCGAGGACATGCGGTGTGTTATTCCCCAGGTGTGTAAGAAGTCTTTGAAGTAGTGGCTATTAAATGGTGGTCCACCATCACTGGATAGCACCTCAGGGATACCGAGGTTTGCAAAATATTGACGAAGGATTTTGCCACTTGTTGAAATGGATGTTCTGGATTGGGCCCCTTTACAAATGGTTCCATGTGTTGGGATGGTGCTATTTGGTTGCATCGACCGCAGGTATTTCGTAGCTGTTGGATTTGTTGATGCATTCCCGGCCAGAAGAATCGTCGGCGGGCGTTTGCTTTCATCGTTTGCACACCCTGATGGCCGACATGAAGTTCTTCCAGTAGGCATCGTCGGAGGGGCTGCGTGGTATACGTGGTATGGCGGTTGAGAAGATCATGTCGTCGATGACGTATAGATCATCGCGCAATGACCAAAACTCTTGCAACTCTTGTGGTAAAGCCTGTAAAGCGGTATGGAAGGGCTCGCTCCCGAATCTTTAGTAATCTGGGGTTCATTATCTTGTGAAGATCTGGGTCGTTAAATATGCGTGCGAGTGGCTTATGATCGACTGCGACGATCAGGTTTGGGTAGCCTAGGCCAAACATGCGGCAGCTCTCTAGACCAAAGAGGAGAGCTAGGGCTTCCCCTTCTATGGGCGCGTATCGACTTTCCGCGTCTGTCGTGAATCTTGCATAGGTGGCTCGCCAGTGATTGGGGCCGCAAAACGGGTTGTTTGTTTCTGGTCAGCTGCAATGCTTTTGCGGGAGGGTGAAGCCGATTCCTGTTTTGCTCCTGTCGGTGGCGAGGCATGTATGTCCATTTACTTTGAACGTAGTGACGCCACCTTTGATCGATTGTATAATTGCTGCCTTTGATTGCTGGAAGATATTTTCCAATGCATCGTCCCAGTAGAATAGATTTACCTTAGATAGCAGTTCGCGAAAAGGGGCCGTTATGGGGGCTTGTGCGAATGCGTATGCTACTTGATTTATTAGGCCGAACCACGATCGGATACCGGTCATGCTGGCTGGTGATAGGAAATCTGCTATTGCTTTGAGAAATAGTTGTGGAGGTTGGTATCCGGACCGGGTGACGTCAAAGCCCGCGACTTCGACGTAATCCTTGACGAATCTGAATTTATCGGGCTTGAATACGATCCCGTTGTCTGCGCAGCGTTGAATGTATAAGATGGTGTGTCAAAATGACTACGATATGTCATCAACCCATAGAAGGGAGTCGTCCACGCATCTCGTGGTTCGGGGGAAGCTGGATGTGACATCATCGAAACGCTTCGTATATCCATCGCTCGAAGCATGGAAACCTTGGGGGGCGCGTAAGTATTGGTACCGTCCCCATTCCGTGATGAATTTAGTGCAGTCACTGGCTTCGGCCGATAGTAGGACGCTGTGGTAGCCGTTCCAAGCGTCTAATACGGTTTTCTTTTTCTTTGTGGTACTACACTAACAATGTTGAACGGTGATGACGTGTGGTGGGTTTCTCTGCGAGTTACTTTGTTCAGATTTTGCAGATCCACCGTTCTGCGGGGCAACCCATCCTTTTTCGGGACGATAACCATGCAGGAACACCATACTTGGGGCACTGGTTCTATTGTTCCGAGTGCGACATCTGCATCAAGCGCCTTTTTTACGTGTTCTTTCCAATGGTGGGGGACTGGTATGGGTTTATGGGCGGCGAAAGGCGTGTGCCCGGGAATGAATGATATCCGGAGCAGTTCCCCATTCATGGTTTGGAGCTCTTGATGAGGGCAGTCGTTGAACGCGCTGCTAGCGTATTTCTTCTTAATCCAATCTTCCATGTCCTTACGGTACTCTGGTGTTGCTGGAAATGGTGCCTTTTCGGGTGGTGGGGGGCATGGTGATCGCTGTGGACAGCCGCATTGAGCAAGCATTTGCGATGACCTGTCTGGAGGGGTGGTACTATCATGTTCCGTTCGCGCTGTGGATATATGCTTATGCTTTTGGGAAAGTTGGTTTCCACTACATGCAGCTTTTTTAAGGTAAGGTAAACCCTGTCACGTGATTGCAAATGTATATCAGTTCTGTGGTTGACTTTGACGAATAACGGATGTCGACGATTAAGGCGCCCAGGACACTCAGCATATTGTCGCCGACGCCACGCAATCGATGCTTGGCTGCCAAGAGCCAGCTTTTTTCTCCTTGTAGTTGAGCCAGGAGATCGGGGCCGGCTGTGCACATCTGGACACCTGCATGAGCAACAGCTTTTAGTTTTGCTATTGCTGACTGCGCATTCCATTGTTTAGAAGGGTGGAGTTTCTGGTAGGCTTCTCTGTTGATCGAAATTTGAATGTCGAGGGACGGTTGCGGTTCTGCTTTGCTTTTGAGGTCCTCTAGTCAGAAGGTTTTGGTAATACTTCCGGTAGACTCGAACGTGTCCGCGGAGATGACGTGGGTGTTGGTGCTGCTTCTATAAACGTTGGCGAAATGGTTTATGCGGTTACAGTTATGACATGGTTTATTCCATGTGAGACAGGATGCTCGACCTTGCGGGTGGCGGTGTTGACCGCAACCGGGGTATTTCTGTGATGGGCTGGGGCGCTGTCGACGTTGCTGTGTCGGGGTGTGCATTTCATCATTTCCTTGTGCTCACTGTGCTCACCACTGGGTGACATAAAACATTGGGGCTTCCTTATTTTAGTGCGTTGGATTATCGACGCGATGCTATGGATGGTGTCGCTGGGTTGGTGAAAGTGTGATAATGCTCTTTCGGTTGCTTGTAGCGCTAGGAGTCGGATGGTTACCTGGTCGAGGGTCTGTAGGGTTGCTACTTCGGATAGGACCTTGCTTTGGTGACCGGGATTCGCTACTCCAGCGATGAGTTGCGATTTCACCATGTCTTCGGCGTAGAATGTGGTGCACGATGATTGGCAGGCTCCTTTGCTGATGAAGGCACACAGCATTGCATGCGCCTTCAAGTTTGGTGATATTTTCTCATTCGTGCTGCCTCATTATGAAAAACTGCTGCCGGTGTACTTCAAGGTGTGTTGCTCTTACAGCTACGGCTTTTATATATCCGAGCAATTTGTCTTCAGTGGCATTTCCGAGTACTTCTCGGCCGGCAAAGTTGAATAAAAGTTCATTGATTTTGGTAGAACATGCGGAGCGGAGTTTATTTCGCGTTTCTACTGGTGATGTCACGTCTACCATCTGCTTATAGCGCGTCCACGCATCGCAGAAGATAATCCATCTTTTATCGTTACAATCTGCGTCAATGATAGGGCGATCGACTTTCGTGAGTGTGGGTTTATTGTGGGGCGATGTTGGGTTTGCCCATAATATGGCACATCTGCTGCTGCATCTCTAGCTGCTGCTGCTGCTGCATGGTGCGAATGATTGCCAAGATGGTTGTTTTACGAGTTTGCCGTGGTTGCGGTGGGATCTCATCGGCCATGATTTATCGTAGGTTCGTCTGACCACGGATCGACCGTCTGGTACGTTTCGCTCGCTCAAAAGTTCAAAATGGCGGATGGGGGTGAGTAGACTGCTCGTACGATTATTGCCTGCCATGATAGCTGTGATTATAATAATGAATCGCACGACTTGCCTTGCGGTGATTCTTGAATGCGCGTTTGGAGGTATTCTCGTTGATTTTCTTCGCGGAAAATTTTCTAAAAAGCCCCACTTCTGGTGCCATGTACAAAGCTAAGACATAACATATCTGATCATATCTGATGAGACATATCTGATCTCCATAACATCACGTTCTTCACTGCCATCCATAGCCATCCTAACCTTTCTATACACAAACAGTCTCATGGCTACTACCATATAAGATTGCAGCAAAGCTGCATATCAGACATTGAGAAGATAATTGCTTCCCGAATAACAAAGTATATGAATGATAACCAACTCCTATACACATTTCGGCTTGGTGTTAGGAAATAACACTCAACATCCCATGCTCTAATTCACATTAAATGTGCTTTCTAAGTTTTAGAAAAGCCCTAGATATCAATAAGAAAGCCTGTGGAGTTTTTGCTTGCCTACGAAAAGCTGTTGGCACTGCTAAGCATGAAATATTAATTGAGAAACTTAAGTACTATAAATTACAAGGATCCATGAGCAAATGGCTCCAGCCATACCTCACTGACAGAACACATGCTTTCAATACTAGGATTTGAATCCCAGCTAAGAACAATTAAACATGCCATGTATAATATACACATAGATTAGTTCCTGAACGAAGAGGCGCATTGCAGCAAAGTACTACCTGAACTGACAAGATCAAACAGAATTCTAGCCATATTGCGTCACTACAGAGCTGATAAGCATGTACTGCTCCATCTTTTCATGCCACCTAACTTATGCCTGTCAAGCCTGGGGGCCAGCAACGCCACAAGTAACCTTAACAGACTTGTAACGCAGCAAAACAAGGCCATTGTGTATCATTACATTTTCTGACTGCCAAAGCTCTGCTGATCCAGTATACAGAAATAACTATATCCTAAAAATTACAGATAATATTTTAATGAAAAACTGCCTATTAATTCACCAATGGATAAACAGAAAATTGCCAAGCAATTGCAATGATTTTTTCTTTCAAGAAGACTATGTATAATTACAACACAAGCACATGATCAAATGTGGAAATCTTCAAGCCTTTCAACAGCCGTAAAAAGTATGGAGATAACTCGATAAGTAGTAAAATGTATTGCTGACTGGAATCATCTAGCCGCCAAACACTATGGCCAGGATCTCCAAGTGAGGCACACCATAAGCAGTCGATTACAGGTGCAACAATGGACTCCTATAAATAAATAAAAAACACAAAGCCTGAACAAATACTGGTTGCTTTGTCTGTTTTGCAAACTGCAGTATACAGTGACTGTGATACAGTGACAGTATACATTATGACTATGATAGTATTTAAAAATTGTGCAACCTATGTGTTTCAAATAGTTTGGGAAATTCTGTATTTCCAAAAGCTATATCGTTAATGGCTTAATTGTGGAAATATATTGACTGATTGTATTTTGTTACCAAATAGCAATTCGGGGGCGAGCCTTTCCATACCGCTTTACAGTTATTGCAATACCCGGAAAACATAACTGCGGCCCCCACGTGGTGTCGCAAATACCCACACTTCGCCCCCCCCCCCCCCCCCCCCCCCCCCCCGCCCATCGCCACCCCGGGCCACACGAAGAAGCGCAGCACAACACAAAGCGGGAAGGACACC
>QQSS02211882.1:0-11348 GCA_003687565.2 Craspedacusta sowerbii
ATAGATAGATAGATAGATAGATAGATAGATAGATAGATAGATAGATAGATAGATAGATAGACAGACAGATAGACAGAAAGAAATATATAAAGAGATAGATAAATAGATAAATAGATAAATAAATATATAGATAGACACATCGCCGCATATTTGCATCTGGGAACTCTATCTTAAAAACACATACATCCCGATCAAGCTTTCCACGTTGGCCTTCTAACGGCACTGGACAAACTTTGTAGTCTTCAGTGTTCTCAGCGTAGGGAAGGTCTTGGGTTTGTGCTTGCAGTCCAGGGCATGGATTCTAAGATTTCAGATGTTCAGAGGCGAAAAAGAATTCAGCATTTTAGTGGAGCATTTGCGGCATGTCATTTTAAAATTGGTATTCTAAGTGTGTGCATGAAGATAGGATTATCGATAAACACATCGAATTGGAGCCTGTTACCAGTTTTGCGAGTTTTCAACAGTCACATGTAAGTAAATGGAGAAAGTCGGATACCGTCATCCAAATTAACAAAAAGGTAATTGATAGTAACGCATCACTACACGATAATCTCTGCTCGTATTCACACACTATTCTGAGTAGATGTGATAAGCACTTACAAAGATGTGCATTGGATGGTATTTTGCGGGCTCCAATATCTCTTGCGGCAATCTTACAATATCAGAATTCTCCGCTTCAATAGGATGGTTAAGAGAGGCAGAGATGGCGTCTGGTGGATGGGTTGGAGTTCCATGTACGTTGATAGAATTATCAGGCGTTTCAGCAATGACTTGCACAGACTGCATCGATCCAGTCAATTCATCCTGGCAATCAGATAGGAAAACACTCAAACTATTGCACACAAAATTAGGCTAAGGCCTTACCGCGTGAGCTCAGCCATGATTTAATGTAGCTCTTTGATATCTAATACTAGGACAATAAAACATGGTCCAGCTCAAATAAGGTAAGACAGTATTATACATGGTAACAAGAAACGACAGAAGAAAAGGCTGATAGGAAAACTACTTGGCATCATAGAAGTAGTGTAGTAGAACTAGAAGACTGCTGACGATAAGCTGAATACCGGCATGAACTTAAAAACGAAGCAGTTCTCCAATTAGCTAGAAGCGAGCAACTTGGCTTACCCGAATCACGTGCGCTAAACTTCTAAAAGACTGAAATCACCACGACGAAATAAGAGTGTACAACCTACACCTTGAAAACAAAGCCTTTTTAGAACAAAATGCCAAGTAATGCAACTAAATGATGAAGTAAACTAGTCCTCATGACATTACCTCGGCTCCGGAGCGCAAGGGTCGTGCCAGCCCACGTGGAACGTACCTCGTAACAGCTCTAGTGACAGGATGTGGATGGTACGATAGCAACTTGTATTGCTGAGGCACCTGTAGCAAATAGAAGAACACAAGACTATTAAATGGGTGACCCGAATGAAGCTGGTATACAGATTCTAGTAGTACTTCTGCAATAACGGCTAGCGAAGACGCAGGCTTTTCTATCTCATGCGCGCGCTCTCTCTTTTCTCTCTCTCTCTCTCTCTCTCTCTCTCTCTCGTTCTTTCTCTCTCTATCTGACTCTCTCGCTCGCTCGGTTTCCTTCTCTCTCTCTCTGTCTCTCTCATTCTCTTTCTGTGTCTCAGTCAGTGTCTCTTTCTCTCTCGCTTTCTCTCTATCTCCTTCGCTCTCTTCGTCTGTCTGTCTGTCTGCTTGTTTGTCTGTCTCTGTCTCTCTAGCTCTCTCTAGCTCTCTCTCTCTCTCTCTCTCTCTCACACACACACACACACACACACACAAACACACGCACTTTCTCCCTCTTGCTCTCTTTGCTTATCCTATTCTTTTAGAGAATCTCGGACAAGAGCATAGATTATCTAACTCAGATGCACGCTTCACGCCCGTCTCTCTAGAAGTTTAAAATAAGGATATACAATAAGAATAAGGGAGAGCGCGAGCGGCAAAAAAAGAAAAAACTATGAAAATATGTACAATACATATACCAAATGACAGCGCAAAAAGCTATTCAGAAGCTTTCCATTGCCGGATATGCAATACAAACATAAATTGAAGGTTACAGGACATGACGCAATCACTTCTAATTACATGTAACAAACATGAAGAGAGCGAGGAAAATACGAATCTCAACTCAAGCGCAAAGCCACCTTTAGGTCGTAGATTTCTACTTTTTCTTTTACTTGAATAACAATCGGCCTGCACGGCAATGTTCCCAGACCATTCAGTGCCTGAAATTGAAGGAAGAGAATTAAAAAAAAGGCTAGTTTGTAAACCATAAAATCACAACCCTGACGTATCGAAGTAACAAAGAAAAAATTTACTACCATGGGATAGTTATTAGAAATTTCACTCAATGTTGGGCAAATACAGATTTTGCAAACCCACAGCGCAATCCTAAAATTACCATGTCATTTTTCTCGTCACTGTCCGTGAATTTCGCAAACACAGACGGCTTAATTTTTTCAGGGTGAAACTTTATGGATACGCTATTGATAATTTGCAGCTCAACGTCCATTTCGTCTGTCGGTCCTGGAATCATGAAAAGCAATAAAGCCAAAATGGTCGATGGAAAATCAGGCAGAGAGAGATCACAGATTACCATAGCATGCAAAGACAACGGTGCTGTTAAAACTGCATAGAAACTGAAAAGAGAAGCAAGGGAAAACTAAAGAGCGCAAAGAAGAATAGATAAAAGTGACTCTACCATGCCTTTGATTCTCCCCTTAGCAAGAACTTAAAACGTGATATTCATTTGAACCATACTTGTAGCCGACGAAGAAAACATCCCCCGTCTCCATTGATCTATGTATTTCGAAAGATGACGAATTCGCTTATTTACTCTAGCACGTATGATCATCTAAATAAGAATTCAAAAGTTAACACAAAAGACACACGCCCGATAACGAATACTATAGAGTATTCTTGAAGTTAAAATAACAAAGTGCAAGATTGCTTCAAGGCGTATTTCCACAGCAAATCTATTTGCGTTCCCACTAAGTCAATACATCCACTCCATCAGCTCAACGATGGAAGCGATTGCGCGGAAGAGAAAGGCTACCTGCTTTACTACGCAGGAAACACAAAGCTTACTTGCAGTGCGCGAGCAATAAGGCGGAAAAGGCTTACTCAAACGGTCTGCTGCTGCCGTTTGAACGTGACGGACAAGCGATTACCTTTCTTGCCGCCTGGACGAATTTGCGGGACATGGCGTGACGGACATGCCAGCTGTCATTGAGGAACAAGTCAAAGTGGGCAGCACCATCTGCCGTCTGAAACGAAAAGCGCACGAACGTCGCGCAATCTTCAGTTAAGCATGCACATGATGAGTGTGCACGACAGTGACGCACGTAAATAAACGACAACCTCTGAATTACATAATATGCACTTATTATTTATTTGCGCAATTATCTTATGATGTAATTATGTCGTATATGTGAACCTGAAAATCTGCGTAACTCACGCCAAGTTGCCAAGATCTTACCTTTCCAGCTGGTCTGCTGATTCTGCATTGGCTTTTAGTAGTGACGGAGCGATCAAATTCAAGCTGGTTCTGTGGATCACCACGACTAATCTAAATCGTAAGAGGTCGGACACCAGTAAACGCAGGCTAGGATTTTCCAAAATCTGCATAATTCAAATGCAGCAAAATATACGTGCTTAGATATAATAACAACTCCTGAAATGGTATAGCATATCGATGAAAACATTTTTAGAACATGAGCATTGAAAGACACGACATTTATGGGTAACAAAGTTTTCAATATACGCAAAATTTGAATGCAGTTACACAGTTCCTGTAAATCGAGGTTCGATAAAACCCGGCTGCTTGAAAGTGCAACTAGGCTTGTTACTAGAACAAAAACTAAGGACTAAAAGAAACGCAGATATGATTCTTTAAATGTAGACACGTAATCTTCGAAGATGGCGGCGGTTTGAGCCAAATATGTCAGTTAGACAACCAGAATCTGCAGCAACTTAAGTAGACTACACAAATACAACAAAAGGAATACAATCAAAGTTCTATAGCCTTTTACCAACAGCTGAAGTAGCGATACTTGAGGTTCAGCGCTGCAGCTGCGATAGGCTTTAGGGTGTACAGTCAACTCAAGCCGCGTCAATTCATCCCACGACAACTTGTCCAAATTGAATCTCCGGGTTCACCAGTTAAACTGTGATTGTAATAGAATTGATGCTAAACTTAGAGGCTTTCGGATTATGTGGGTTAGTTAGAGTAAACCTTGGACTTACATGATTATCGAGCGAAATGAGAACCATGGGATAAAAATATTTACTGTATTAACTAGAGTAAAGCTGCAAGTATTGCTGTCTGATAACATCGGGTTGCAATATTCAAAAGATGCCGGGATTATTGCGCGACTTAATTTCGAGTTTCTTGGCGCAATTTTCGGCAGAAAGAAATGGAGTTTTCATTCGTATGTAATTACAGTCTCTGTTTTACAGCAATCACTCTCGTCTTTATACAATTTTTAATAGGTCTTCGCGGCGATTTGCATAAACAGAAAGCAATGTTTCTTCAAAAAGCTGCAGGAGTCGCTCATCAGAGGAAAAAAACCATCGGCAGCTAAGTGAGCGCTTTCAAACGACCGTTAAAGCAGACTTTTATATCTTAAATCAATTGCACATTTAACATACTGATCATTTTTATTTCTTTATGAAGCGAAAATTGTGCTTGTAGATGAGTTAGGACTCAATCAATTAATTCTAGCTATTTCGCAACTTCGTGATAAAGTTTTAGAGAGCGAAAACACAAAAAAAATTTTCGATTATAGTTAACTACCCAAATTACTTTTTAAAGGCATTTTCGCTACGTATCTTTTATGAACTTTTGTTGCTCGTTGATCGTTTGGGATTAAAATAGCAGAGTTTAGCGAAGCACGGAAACGCTTTTCAAAAAACTCTCTAAAGCGATTTGCAGTTATGGCAACTGCGGCACGTCTCCTTCATGCTTTCATACTAACTTTTGCGTCTTACCAGCCAACTTGGATTACCTAGCACAACATGTGTGGCTCCTTACAATTTGCCATGCCTGTCGAGACCTGGATGGGTTGACCTGGGATGAGATGACGTGGGATGAGTTGACGCAGGTTGAGTTGACGTGGGTTGAGTTGACGTGGGATGAGTTGACGCCTAGCCAGGCTGTAGAAAGCGATGACCCTGATGCATGTTCATGTACGAGGTATAACTTACAGATATAGATAGCAGCACGCCAATAGCACACAGCAACGACTTAACATACAGCATACTCCCTAGAATACTTGTCTTGCTCTGTAACTATATTTCTTCTGGCATCACTAGAAAACTCCTCTTCGCCTAAGTGAACACACCTAAAAATCGAAAGAAACAATCGCTAATATGAATTGTTTGCACGACAGCCTGCTTCCAATTCCATATAAAACAGCACTGCCGCCATTTGAGGAGGCAAACGCCTGCCAGATCATGACAAGAGCAGGTCATGAATTGAGGAGATAAGAAGATTAAACAGTGGTCTTGATAAAACACGAGTAACGGCCTACCAAAGAAAATAGATGAGAAAAAATAAACTTAATCTAAGTAAGCTCCGTCTTGCTTGATAAATACAATTTTTAAAATGAGAAGAAGAACTCCGGGCAAATCTAGAAAACTGAGTTTCCCTAAAATTAAAAAGGCTTAACTCGTCAAATGCACAGGTTGACTAGTAAATACGAAAAAAAAATTCTCCCTTTTAGATACGCACGAAGATTAAAATATCTGGAAATAAATCTTACCAGCGAAGCGGGTTTTTCTCCTCTTCGGATACGTTTTTATTGACAAGAGCCTCAAAAAAAGCTTCCTAGAAAAAAGATTGAGCAAACAATGAAGTTCTAGCAAGGTTCAGCCACATACGAATCCCGCTTTAATACTTTACTGTTAAGCAAAACTGGGACACCAAACCAATAAAGTGGCGCGGTTTTGTAAAACTATATTATCTTAACGATTCGCGACAGCTCTGTTTGATATAAATTCATTCGATATAAATTCATTCACAGGGTATTCTGTAACTCTGAATCCGCTCCTGCTGTAAAGACGGATTTTGCTACTAAGATTTTTTAAAAAAAGAATTCTGTCTTCGTATGTCCGATGCATTCCAACTCATATCACTCATATCAACCCAAATCAACCATAAGCACCTCCAGCACTTGTAACGACGTGCTCATATTGTCACTAATAAACCACACACAAACCCACTTGCATTTCATTGTCCCGCTAGACTACTGCTATAAGCTGGGTAGTTACATGAGGAGAAGACCCACTCATAACTCATGCGCATGTTGTGTGCGTGCTTCTGTGAAGCCAACTTGTGAGCCCAAAAACTGCATTATACAGATCTACCTTCATCTGCTTATTCGCTGGCTGCGACATTTGTTGCTGCGCCTGAATAGCCTCCCTAACTTCTTTGGCCTTCATTTTACCAGGCTTCTGCGTAAGCACCGATACTACAGCAGCATGGCTGAAGAGATTGGAAGGAAGCTGGATACCATCTTTCACTATCTATGATACGAAGCATGCAAATTAAATCAAGCACATTAAAACAATAGGAAGATGCATAAAAGTGCTCAAACAATTATTATGGATGCGTAGGAAAAGAATCATGTTGTGGCCTTTACCATAAAAAACATGGCTATTATAGTCTAGAGACCATATATCTCTTCCCCTACTCTTCACTATGACGATGTACCGCTCGCATACGTCGATGCAATTTTAAAGACCGCAAACTAGCCCCTACATGGGTGTAGCAATTGTGGCTTCCCAGGATGTGCTCGATTAACTATTGCTATTTAGAACATACCTAAGTTAGCAAGGGATGTCCGACCAAAAACTAGCTCGTGTGAAAAACTGACGAGGTTGTCAAGAAAACAAGTACCTTTGATTCGCAAGCTGAGGAGATCTCCTTGCATTCAGATGGAGACTTTTTAATGCGCAACCGACCAAGTGGACTTAAACTTCTTGGATCCAAGAACGGCTTAGAATCTTTGAAGCCACCAATCTCCTGCTCCTTTATTCTGCAAAGTTGAACTCAAAGTATAACCGAACTTCCACGAAGGCATAAGAAAAAATTAGCAAGAAAGATAGTCATCTTTTTCGATATTTCAGCATATCAAACATGATCTCCGGGATCGCTTTAAACCTTGAAAACTCCTTCAGGACATTAATGAATACATAAACCAACCCACCCAGCGTACAGTAGCTTGCTTTCTACTAGAACGTTGTGGAGTAGCCTAGAATACGTATTCTTCAACTACACAGCGGAGGTAAGTAACAGCGCTTTCGAAAAACTCGATGCCAGAGCTTACGCAGTTAATAATTCGGAAGTGGCAGCGACAGAAAAGCATGCTTCCAGTCTCCACCACAATAGCTGGTCAGCACATCCGATTGAAACAACGAACAATGAAATTCAATTCAGCCGAGCAAGGTAACGCTCAATCTTTTACCAGACAATAGGAGAAGGGAACAACACTTACTTCTTGGCGAGGCCCGGCTCTGATCTTCCGGTCAGCTTACAAAATACTGGTTTTGAATTGAACTGTGATATCATAAGCTAAACCAAATCACGAAGTCATTTCTTTAAAACCATATCAAGCAGTTAGAATTCACGCTCTGGAACAGTGCAAAACAACTAATAATTTAGTGAAAGTTTCCGTCACACATACTTTAGAGCATCTTCAAAGAAACTATCAGCTACTTATTCGTGTTCCACAAGAATCTTAAAACTTTACTCTTGGTTTTCTTAAAAAGGATTGCTTCATGAAAGCTTTACAGAAAATTCTCCAAGACAAGGAGCGTTGCATGTTAAAAAAACGCCATCGTATGAAGCTCCAATAACATATATTTCAAGCAGGTCAAGACGGTATCAGGGTTACCTGAACTTCAGCGATAGCTGTAACAAACTCCACTGGCGAAAAAGTTATGTCAAAATTAACCTGGCTATTCGAAGGAATTGTACCTAAAGAGGAGATTCAATGTCAGTTAATAACCTGGCATCCAAGCTACTTTCAAAATGAATGAATCAACAGATATTTAACGTTAATAACAAACGCTATGTTAGAAATATCGAAGGCTGTCCTGCTTTATGATGATAAAAACCTTCTAAGAGCTCCAGAACGTCTTATTTTACGAAATATTAGCGATTAACCTTCGACTTACGGTCAAGACGTAAATTTCCTGATAACTGAAATAGTTTTCCGAAATTCAAAAGTTCCTTGAACATCTTAAGGGCCAGCCTAATATCATCCTGGTGCATTTACTATCTGCAATAGAAGATACGGGCATTGCTTAATAAAAAAAAAGACGCAAGTAACAACGTAGATCTGAGAGCGCACGTTTAGGGAGTACCATGAGAAAGAAATACTTTTACCTTCAGTCGGAGATACTTTAAAAGCTGTATGCTTCTGCACAAACCCAATGGAAAAGTCGAAGTCAGAAAGCGTCGTATTTTTGAGAGGGATTCGTTTAGTTTTCCTGGAACACAATTGCATTGCTATTTAGGACCAGCACTTAAAACTTGCAAAATACTTTGAGGCGTCACAAAGTACGAAGGAGAATATATTATAATGTAATATAATTATATTATAGGAATTCAATATGCTCCTATAGCACATACGTGTCATTACATGAAACCAAAATTACCTTTCACCAACTATTACAGAACCAAAGTGGACATCACGGGGAAACTTTGACGTATCCATAACTTGATAGGCATGAATCGGCACGATCAAACAGTCAACAGCCTGTAAGCATTTAAGAATGGACATCAAATAAAACAAAGCGATAAATCGTTAACTATCAGCAGTAACTAAAAGGAAATATTGACTTTTTCAGAGCTTTTAAACGCGACAAAGTCTATGAACGAATCAATTAATCCTATGTCAAAGCGCAACTGTTAAATGTTGATTTGAGTGTTCCTGTTTTAGAAGATCCTGCAATTAGCAAGGCAGGTCCTCCCCTCAATAGATGCTTATGTGTGCAACGCTGTTCGTCTTACTTCCAGCTGTACTTCAAGACTAGTTCTCGCAGACTATCTTCTTTATTTTAATTTTTTATCTATGCGCATAAGGATGCCTTACGTTTGTAAAAGTATTTATTGAGAAATAAGTTCTTTTTATTGTTGTTGTTGTTGGTAATTTTTCAAATTTGAAAAAAAAAATATTAGTTAATTCCTACGGAAAACATGTAAGCATGTAGGGTAAATCCCGTGTCTCCCTTTTCCATGAAGTTCACTTAAAGAATGTAAAACTGTTATCCTTACGTACATTGAATAGCATAAAGCCCAGTTAGGAAAGTATACGGGCTAAGACAATATTAGAAGAAAAAAAAAACATGACTGGCTTGTTGCGCAAATAAGATTAAGTGGGCTTGCCGAGTACAGCCAGAACATTTGTCGAACGCAAGCAGTGCTAAACGCACCCATAGCTGCCTAGGAGCTGAGGGCAAATTTGATTTAACTTAAAGCGGTCACATCGAGAAAATCCTCATATTGCTGCTTGTTTGAAAAATGCATATAGCCTGATATAAACTGCGCAATAATCATTCTAGTGACAGTTTGCAAGTTTGCAAAGGACTGACGCGTCCAAGGACACGGTTTTTCCAAACCCTTTTTCGACGCAATATAGGGGCCCATCGGACTGCTTGGAAAATCGTCAAAAGAACGCACTTCTCGAAACGAGCATCCGGAATCCGGCATCCAGGGCAAGCTGCCAAAATCAACACGAACGCTGCCACGGCACGCCGCAGCGTTCTACAGACGATTTAGCGCACCACAGTTCAACGCGCTTCAATTTAGCCACCACGGTTCAGCGCAGCAACATTTGAGCGCACCTCAATTAAGCGCAGCCACATTTTAGCGCATGAATGGGTTGTCCTTCCTTCCTGTTTTTGAAATTCCTGAACATGACATGCTTCTCAAAAGTAGTCAATAGTTTCAGCTGCATTTTAAAATTAAAACACGTGATTTGAAGGTTTTCAAGTATCTGCTTTCAGGTTCCGAATAGCGAATGCAAGGGGGTTGGAATGCTAATGCAGATTGAATTAAGTAATCTGGGACCAAATAACCTTACGTTCAGATAATTCGATAGCAATTGTATTCCTTCCTTTTCATATAATCAAGCAATTGCTAGCTAGATCATTAAAATTCGCGTTTGCTCTGACAGACATGCGATCAACATTTTACGTGCAGATGTATGAAAGACACATATTTATGTCTTAATATTATCTATTCTAAGTCAGGTTGTCAAAAACACATAACAGTGAGCCGGAGGGACATGTTTAGTTTTACCAAAAACGCCGAAATATCTGCTTCAGAAATCGCTGTATGTGTGATTGATACTGTATATTTTCAAACAATTGTGGTGTCAATGAAGGACAACTGGAAAACACTTGCCACTACGACTATTTCTCCTATTTGCATTGAAGTAAACGAATGTCTACACGCGATGTGCTGAAAGGTTACGCGCTATACAGTGGTGCGCTGAAATGCGGTTGCGCTAAAACGTGGCTGCGCTAAATTGCGTTAAGCTGAAAAGACGTAGCTAAAAATGGATGCTATGAAACGTGGTGCGCTGAAACGCGGTGTGCTAAATCGTTGTTGCGCCGCCGCAGCATTGGCGGCGCCCTATCACGTTCGAGTGTCCATCAAGGAGGACAACACAAACGACAATGCACGCAAGCGCTTCATTCGGATAATCGCAAGTTTCTCTTAACTTCACTGCCAATAAAACTGCTAATTTCAAAGTATCCGTCTAGTAAAAAGAAATCTTAAATTTTTCCGAGCTTCCAAACGCTACAAAGTCTATGAAAGAAGCAATTAATCCTAAGCTAAAGCGCAAATGTTAAACGTCGATTTGAATGACGCTGCTTTAGCAGTTGCGCTTCAACGGCGGACTGACTGGCAACAGATCTGATTGTGATTCTAAGAGAGTCCATTCCCAGGGCAGCAAGTAGAATTCATTAAGACAATTGAAACTAGTGCAGGGTTGCAAGAAAAATGAAATAACTAAGACCAAGGTTGAAGAAAGCTCGCTGTCTTAATGCACCCGTGAAAAAAAGGTACGCATTAAGTATACAGCACAAGTCATTCGACATACTTCAATGATCAATACATAAATTGGTCTAATAATCATCAGCAACTCTCATATAAGACGAGTCGAGCTTTGAAAATTTTAAGTATCCTTGTTGTGCCAGCTTCATTTGATGTACGTGTAGTGAGAAAGTTTTCATGGTTGGGACCACGAGCTGCAGAGGCTAATCCGATACTGAGTAGCAAATAACAGAACTCCCATAATAAGATATATATATATATATATATA
>QQSS02211893.1:0-11347 GCA_003687565.2 Craspedacusta sowerbii
CGGACCAGTTTAGTTAATGTCTTGCACTAGTCAGTTAGACATGACAAAGTGCGTCAAAACAGCTCTTCTCTCTTTCATAAGAGACATTCTTCGTTTTCTTATTATTGGAACAAGACTGAAGCTGGCTCATAACGACACAGAAGAAACCAGAATCAGTGCAAGCAGTGTACCAAAGTTATTACTGTAATTTTCATCATGGAAGAATCAATTGCGTAAATAATGATGAAATCAGAGAAATCATTTCTGCTGAACCAAAGTCAATGCGCCTTCAAAGTCTTCAGCTATCTAAGAAAGTTGTCTGTACACTCCGAGTGCATCCAGACTGTGCTCGGATGAAGTTCAGGCGACCGAAACGTAAGATCGGACGTGTGTGCGTGTTTGCATTCGCGTGTGCTTGTGGGATCGATAGACGGGGCAAGGTCTACCGCACATTAGGTCATCGGCGTATTGGAAAAGATATTTCACGGAGAACATGGTGTAGCTGGCTCCGTGCAAGTAAGGACAGCTAGATCGTTACTAAAAAGTGCAATACAAAATCTCTATCCTTTAGAGTTGCGTTGCGACAGCAAGCCTAATGTATATAACCAAGAAGAACCAACACGTGCCAGACGAGTGTCGCCAATGACAAGAAACGCAGCAGCCATGGTCATTGTGATGATGCGAACAACAACAAAAGCAACAACAACAACAACAACAACAACAACAGCATGAAGATACATTTTCCCATTAAGTAAAAGCGTACTTACATGCATACATAATTTAAATGGCATGGCTAAGTGTGAGGAAGGAAACACCCTAAGTCTTTCTATAAATGGCAAAAGGAAGTACACCATGCTTAATCACTGCACGTTAAGAAAAACCTTCTATATGTAACAACAGTACCTGCATGAGACAGCAAGAATGTAAGAATGTGGTTTTTGACAGCATTCATTACAATCCACGAATTTAAATTTTTATATATGCCTATGTATTTGTACTTTCTTTCTTTCTTTCTTTATTCTTTTCCATTTCGTGTAGCTATTGGTATTATTTTGCGATAATGTGCTAAAACAGTGCTTTTAGCGCGTTTTCGAGGTCCCTAAGAGTTATTTCAGTACTTGGCTTGGAGGAGGACCAACGGCACCCACTTGAAAGCAATGAAGAAGAGCTTTAACAGCGACGGTGCATTGCTCGCTCTCCCATTTGTGAATGAAAAGTTGATCTGGGAAATGAAGATTGCGATGCTGATACATGCATGTCATGTTTGAGCAATTTGATATTCTAAAGGGGTAGAGTGTGGGGAATCCGCTAACTTGTTTACAGTTAGTTTGCTAACGTGTGGGATATCCGTTGCCATGGTGAAAAGTAGGGAGGTTTGTTTATGCCTAGGCGGTCTGTCGTCACGTTGTGAATGAGAATTTTCAAATCTGCTTATGATGCTTGTTGATTAGTTTGTTGGGTTTTGTTTATGTGTGGCCTGGCGATGTAGGTATATTGTGAGGAAATATTGAGAATCTAGTGAGCATGAAAGTAATGTATTAGCGTCAGTGAGGACGTGAATGAATTTTTTGACAATGTTGTCGTGCGCATTTATTGTGCGGCTGTAATTTGATGCGTGATAGCAGGGTTTCTTAACTTTTGTACCCCCACCCCCCCATTCCAAAGTTTTGCTACATCAAGCGGGCAGCAGCCCCTGTCTTTGCTCTGATTAATTATATGGTAAGTGACAGGTCAGTAACCGCTTACCTGGTTTTTATTATGAAAGTTCTATATTTACTGCATGTAGAGAAAGGAACAAATTTTTGAAGATACTCACAACCGTAAAATTATCTACTGATAAACACGCTAAGCATAGAAAGTCGTAATTTCAACAGAAAATATAAACTTGCACACTCGCTAGTATTAACAATAATAGCAATTATTCAAATGTTCTACTTGAAACCGAAGATTTTAAGCAACAAACAAATAAGCAGAGCACGTCTTTCATGAGATAGGAGAGAATTGCGTGATGAATGATGGGATATAAAAGCAAAGTTGAGTTTCAATTAATGCGGATATATAGTTGAGAAACATTGGGTTTCTCCATTAACCGTCATGGATCCTGCAAGCTTTACCCCCTCACCCCAGTCTAGCCTCGATAACACAGCGTGCACCTAGATGGATTGTCTATCAGTTGGGCAAAGTCAAGGTGGGCAGCACCCAGTTGGGGGATACCCTTAGAAAGAATCACAACCTTTCGTCAAGCGCAACGTAGTTCTTCGGTTGGAAAGCAGAAATATACGATCCTACTAACGGTGATGCTTACAAAATTTTCCGCAAGCCAAAATTGGTCGATATACCTACATTTCATCGCAGGATCAAACAAAAGAAATAAAGTTTTTGTAAATTCTTTTTTTAAAATGTTGCCCAAGTTCACGCATTGGTTAGAATTTATCGACCGTAGTGATTACAGTTTTCAAAGCAGCTTGGAAGGCGGTAATAAGCATAAAGAGCGATTAATCAAGAGAAACGCCAATCCATTTTTTAAACAGCCCCTGAACACACCAACTGGATGTGTTGTCTAAAATAAATTCATGGTTATGAGAGTTATTCGCAATTTATACGCGCCATCTTTGCAATTAACGAAATAAGTTTCTAGCGGCAGATCGAAGCTTCTACCGTACCATGATTTTCTGATTCTGGAAAAAAGACATGTATCTCAATCGGTTGATTCTTGATTGGACCGGGTTTATCACGTGATCTGGACCGACCGCGTGTTTTTGTATTTGGTTATAAATAATTTGTTTGCTTTAAGATGAGTGAGAGGCAGAACGAGCAGTGGTTCTGAGCTGTGTATGTTCTTAGTAGTGCATGCTGAATTCGTAGCGAAGACGCGTATAATATTTTGCGACAAAGGTAAAACATAAGGGTTGCATTTTACATCAAAATGGCATCGTCGATGTTGTTTCCTGCTTTTGAGGAGTCGTTGAAAGCATGGAAGTCTTATTTTCGACGATTCCACTGCCACTGCCTCGCGCTTGACGTGCGAGAAGACAGGAAAGTGCCACTCCTGTTGAGTTCGCTGGGCCACAAGACATACAAATTATTGTCAGGTTTGTGTGCACCTGCGCAGCCACTCAAAAAGACTCTGGAAAATCTTAACGCTGCGCTACAAGAGCTCTACAGCGGACAAGTTACTGTCCACGCCGAAAGGTTCAAGTTTCGCTGGATGACGCAGGGTTCAACAGAAGCCACAAGCGAATTTTAGGCCCGCCTACGTACTCAAGCAGCAGACTGCAATTTTGACTACTTGGACGCGGCACTTCGAGAGCAATATGTACAAGGTGTGTCCAACGAAGCCTGGCAAAAGCAGTTATTGAGCGAAGATAGGCCTCTTTCTGATATAATTCATGGCGTGAAATCGGAAGTTCACCACGTTCATACAGCAGGCATGCCTACACAGCCACCACCGCAAGATACGCCTTGTGGTCGTTACGGGGATATGCATGTTTCGGATAAATGAAAATTCCGTGACGCGCAATTCTTTGGATCATGAAGTTTGGGCACATTCGAAAAGTCTGTCTGCAAATACTGAAAAACTTGCAGCATCTCCAAGTGCGTTCACACTTCCTCTTAGATAATGGCGATTTACTCATGCAGGGGGTCCGAGGATGGCCGCCGGCAGACACAGGCCAAGAATCGGAGCCAATCAGATGGGCGTTTTGTCGCAACAGCACGTACGCCTGTATCGTTTAATTACCCGCAGGTTAATTAGATAACAAAAGATTTAATTATTTTATCTGATCAGGCCAGATTTAATTGGTCGAACAGATGGGACGGTCGAGAATCTGGGACGGTCGAGAAAGTGAGACGGTCGAGGACCTGGTACACAACCGTTCTTAGCAGAAACCGATATTCAGCACCCATCGAGAACAGGTAAACAGCACGTTTCCTCTCACGCCGCACAATAAAGACCTTGCAGATATTTACACAATGGAGACCGCAAACCAGCCAAAAGAGGACGTCCCGATAAATAACCATGGTCATCGACTCGGGTACTCCGGATACGATGATTGGTCAGTCAAGGTGGGAACTTCTAGGCCGCCCGAAATTGGTCCCACCAGAGATAATATATCGCTTGTACGTGGGTAGTGAATTGGGACAGGTTTTTGGCGATGTCGTGTTTGAGGGTAACCAAGCCCGCCTTAAAGTAATCGTTACTGCGCGTGATGACCCTGCACTGTTTGGTTTCCAATGGCAGCGGGTTTAAATACCATTCAACCACGAGCCCCAATTGCTTGCAATGGCGGCAGATTCTGAAATACCCTGAAGCGGCTTGTTAACAAATTTCCAGCATTGTTCAACGGCGATTTAGGCTATTGTTAAACTTTCCGCCCAAAGCTGTTTACAAAACCAAATGCCGTGCCCATTTGTCAAAAAACTCAGCCTCTACCATTTTCCCTCCGACCTAAAGTAGAAGAACTTAAGCGAATAGTTAACTTAGGAATTCTAACCCCGGTACAAACAAGCGAGTGGGCATCCTCTATAGTTCCTGTTTCAAAACCTAATGGCGATATAAGAATTTGCGGAAACTGTAAGAACACCCTCAATTCAAAGTTGCTTATTGACACTTATCCCTTGCCACTGATTGATGATATCTTTGCTCGTCTAGCGGAGGTAAAAGTTTACGAAGTTGACATGCAAATGCCTATTTACAGTTAGAAACCGATGATGGGAGCAAAAAGTTAGTGATGTTCAATACCCCTTCCGTACTTTTTCAGTGCAACCGACTAATGTATGGTCCAGCGCCAGCGCCTGCTATGTTTCAGCATATAATGGAACAATTAGTACCGAAGTGCAACGGTGTTGCAGTTTATCTCGATGACATCATTGTTACAGGTGCAGACGACAAGGAGCATATTGATAACCTCGCAGCTGTGTTTACAGTCTTGCACGAGCACGGTTTTCTCGTAAAAGCGGGAAAATGTGAGCTGTTTAAAGATTCCGTTGTGTATTTGGGAAATGTTATAGATCGTCGAGGAGTGCATATGGACCATAGCAAACTAGATGTCATCATAAACATGCCCCATCTAATGAGATGCAAGTAAGAGCTTTCATGGATATGGTTAACCAGTACGGTAGATTTATTGCAGATTTTTCCACTAAAGCAGCCCCCTTGTACTGTCTTACTCAGGAAAATACTCAATGGCAAGCGAGCGAAAAATGTCCAAAGGGTTTCGAGCGCGTGAAAGAAAGTCTTACATCCACCACGTTCCTCGCGCATTATGACCTAAAGTTGCCACTTGATTTAGCGTGCAATGCTACTTCCTACGCTATTGCTGTAATTTTTCACGTCTACCCTGATGGTACGGAGCACCTGATCGCATTCGCAGGCAAAACGCTAAATAATGCCGAAAAGAATTGCGCACAGATAGATAGAGAGGTACTGTTGATAGTTTACGGCGTGAAAAAATTTCATCAGTATTTATTTGGACGACCTTTTACACTTTACACAGATCACAAGCCTCTACTAGCGATTTTTAGTCCGAACAACAAGTTACGGCCTACAGCAGCAAGTTGTGGGCGACATGGTCCTTGATACTTGCGGCCTATACCTACGATATCAAGTGCGAATCTACAAATAGCCACGGTAAGGTCGATTGTCTTTCACGTTTACTCCGCAGCGCCGACATGGCTTTCGAAGAGCACATGAGTAATTGTTTAGAAAGCCCTGTTAATAGCATTCGCCGGGAAGTATGTCAGTCTCTTCCTATAAAGTTTAGTCGTGTTCAGGAAGCTACCTCCTCGGATCCAACTTTGCAAAAAGTTTTTCATTTAGTTAAGCATGGTTTTCCGGACGAAGTGGAGAGTATTATTGTACCCTAAGCATCCCAGATAGCTTACTTATCTGCCTTTGACGGATGCTTAATGTTTGCAGATACCCGCCATTCTTCAGAGAAATGTGCTTTACCAACTTCACGAAACGCATAGTGGCATTGTACAGATGAAATCCCTTGGTAGAAAGTTTCCTTGGTGGCCTAAAATGAGTAAGTAGATTGAGCAACTAGCCCGCAGTCGCGATGCATGTCAATCTTCTAGCGCTAATCCATCACATCAACCGATTTCCTGGCCAAAGGTGCAGCAACCAATCGATCGAACTCACCTTGATTTTGCAGGACCATTTCGAGGTTACATGTGGCTACACCAAGTTTCCAGAGGTTTTCCCTATGTCTGTTGCCAACTCGGAGAAAACTATTCAGTTACTAAGACCAATCTTTGCTCGTTTGGGTTTCGTAAAGAAATTGTTTCCGATAATGGACCACATTTTACATCGTCTGTGTTTGCAGAATTTTGTACCATTCTTGGAGTTATGCATGCGCTTTGCCCGCCCTATCATCCGAATTCTAATGGCTTAGCTGAGAGACTTGTCCAGACCTTTAAACAAGCACTAAATGAAAACAAGAAGGGAGGAGATATCATAGAAAATGTTGATTAATTTTTATTGAATTACCGAGCGACGCCTCACCCATCGACAGGGAAAAGTCCTGCTTAGCTAATGTTAAATTGCCCGATTCGTTGCAAGATGTCAGTAATGCTACCAACCTCATATCCTCCAGCAAGAATTAACGAAAGTCCTTACGAACGGACGTTTGCAGCCCAGCAAGAGGTTTGGGTACGCATGTGCAGACCGCCAATCAAGTTCGTTCCTGTAGTCTTGATCAGGAGACTGAGTTGGAAAGTATATGAAGTGAAAGTCAATGGGAAAATTAAAAAGCGCCATGCCGACCAAATTAAAGCGAGGTTTTCACCAGGAACCCAGAAAATACTCCAACCCTACAACTCAATACACTACCCTGAACAGACCAGCAGTCTAGCAGATCTGAGAAATCTTACCAGAGAAGGTTCACCTCCCGCAAGAAGACTCTGCGGGAGCTTCTGTGACAGCTGGTCTCCTTGCTAGTAAAAGGGGATTTGTTTTTTGTAATGCGCCGAATTTACTAAAAAATCTTAAGATGAAATTGTCCAAGTTTAGAAATTCACCAGTTCCTCCTTTTCCCTAACGCCAGACGCGTTTCGCCCTCTTGGGGCTCATCAGTGACGTGCATGGGAATCGAACCCTAGTCCCCAGAGTGGAAGCCGAGCACTTACCACTAGACCATGAGAGCTGAGTGAAGGGCATTCAGACATACTTGTCTTACACCTGCATATGTAATGGCATATATAACCTCAGATAAAACTCATGCTTGCGTATTACTACGAACATAAAGGTAAATGGAGACGCCAAAAAATAAAATAAACTTCAAACCGCTTTGGAAGTCATTATTCAAAGAGAAGATTAGGAATCTCCACGCTCAGGCCAGTTCTTATACTTCATCCTGTAGTACACAGATCAATCAACTCGAGGGATAAGATAAATTTCTAATCTTCTGCCAGAGCCGAGAATTTGTTAGACAACAAGATAGTTCCTGATTTGCCTGATTTCTGATCTTCTGCCAGAGCCGAGAATTTGTTAGACAACAAGATTGTTCCTGATTTGCCAGTTGCGACATTCTGTGGCACGTAACTGGCGTTGCCTTCCAGGATAGCTTCCTCCAAGTACATAGCATTTTCGAGAATGATCTCCGGAACTTGACCTAAATTTAATGCAAGCTGTCTAGTGAGGTGGTTAACGGTTCAGTAAAAAGTACGCATGCACAAGGACAAGAGATTTTCCTATACAAAGGCGTTTCCCGATCAGCGGAGTACCCGGGGACATGTTGCACATCAATAATTATAATTATTGTACGGCGTCATGGGGATATCCGAATAATGAGCCTTCTTATAGTAAAGAAGAGACTACCTTGAAAATAATCCAGTTATACTGGAACGTTTATATTAACGGCGACCACTAGAAGAAAAACCTAAGTTTGACATAAGCTATGTTTCTGGCACTCAGTGAACTAATGAGTTAAGCGACTCATAGAAGTCTCAAATCTTGTTTGGAAGTAATAGCAAAACAAAATTTGAATTTGATAATCATTATACGCAAAAAGATAATCAAAGGTTAGTTTATAACTTTGATATCATCAGTTTTGTAAATACTGAACCTCATTGTGAAGATTTCTTGGTTTCATAAGGTTTTGTAGGTTGCTGTTTCATACTGTAGTCTCAAAGATCTAACGCCAAGCGCACTATTGTGACTTCAGACTTGCTGGCGTAACTTTATTTAGCGATATAGTATTCGACTTAAAGAACGCTATCTGGTAAGAAATAATGCGATTGTTGTGGGATGCGTCAACACGATGTTTACGTAAGTTTACGGAACGCACCTCCGCCTTAAATGCAAACTCTTCTCAAAGTAGACTAAAAGAAGATAAACATTGTCCATGAATTTTGCAAATAAAGTCAGTGACTAACCTGTTCCGATAGCTACTAGCAAGCTTCCAGCAAGCTTTCCGGAAAACGTCCGATTCATTTCTACGCTCGGCAATGGCATGTCCAGAAGCCCATTCAGCATAACCAAAGCCTGTAAAATTGACTGCCACTGGGCGATGCAGTGAAGAAAGTCCAAGTCAAGTTTCACGCTAGTCATTAAACTACCACCCACCTCATCTGATAGGCAATGCATCCCATAAATTATGCTTCTCACGTAGGGAGCATGGACCGGCTCCATCGTGGCAGAACGAGAAGCGACATAGTATTTCAAAGCCATCGCAGGTAGCACTAAGTGCTTTTTGTTCTTGACGACATCTAAAATTACGCGTATTTCAAACCGACATGCGTTAGAGAAGGATGCGATCTTTTCTGCCTGCGACCAAGTCCAAATTTCCTTATCAAAACTTTCAGTTCTATATTTCTCGAGATCGAGATGCGTCTTGGTCTCTTTGAATACCTCACCATCACGACCATACTCAATGACAGCGGTGTTGCAAAGGGAGTCATGTCTACTCAATGTCAGTGCCCACACGAAATTTCTTATCTTGGCAGAGATCGTATGCGCCGGGGTGTCTTTCCAGTTTTCGGGAGACGGGTAGTTGATAAAAACATTGTTATGGAAGAAATTGAGGTAAGCACTGGTCAACCTTCCGTCCCGGCATCGGGATTGAACATAATTTTTAAATGGAAACTCGCTTGCTAGAGAACTTTCTAATACAACTTTTGTGCTAGCACGTGGCTCTAATAGCGACATGATTAGGCCTGCTTCAGGTTTTCCATGTTCAACATTGTAGCAAACTGACATTGTTTTTTCCGCGGCTGATTGTAAGAGAGTTGACCTTACGTCTTTACACTTCATACGGAGCTCTCTTAAGAACTCATCAATCGATTTGAACTTTTGCAGGGCAGCACAAATGGTTGAGATTTCCGTATTGCAGATATTAAACGCTTTTCGAAGATTCTTGGCCTTATATTCATCGATGGCGTCGTTTCCAAGAAAAACGGATATCGCTGGAAGAAGGGTGGCAGGCACTTTAAGAAGTTTCTCAAGGTTTTCTATATCGTATGCTTTGAAAGTCGAGTTGGACTTGGAGACTTTCAATAAATCACGAGCTAGTATTAGCCCATTAGGTAAGTTAGTTAAGTAGAAATCGCTATCATCGCTGACAACAATGCCTCCTGTAAGGTTGCCCACAGCCGCGATAAGCATGTCAGCATCGCTAAAATAACAATAATTCATGGAGTTTGGCACACGGCTATCTCACAACAACAAAACAAACTAAAGTTAGACCCAATTACCATACATTACTTTTCATATGTAGCAGTCCAATTTAAAGCCGTAACTCGATAAAAAGTTGGCAGAGAAAAATAGGAACTAAAAGTCGTGCTTGAGAGCGCCTGGAAGCTAGTTATGGTTAATAATGTGAATCCTAGAGAGTATGCAGTTAAAATCTAGCCTGAGTTTTTATGCAAGCCCTTTCAAATTTCACTTACACCATAACTCAGTTGATACTTGAACGGTGTAGTTGATACATGAACGGTGTAGTTGATAATTGGTAGTCTTTTTCAAGCGAAGCTGGATCTTGCAGGATTAAATATGGAACCAAGTCTGGAGTCTGATATCGTAGGGTGGACGACTAGGGTACGAATGTTGCAATTTCCTTTCTTGATATTGAAAACCTGAACTATATCGCAAGCAACTGTATATCTTGCACCCTCCCTCCACTTTGTTTACCACATATGACAACAAGTTTCGACTCTTGGAAATGTCTTGCACCGAGTGAATTTAGGTCTTCTGTAAAATAGGCCTATACTGTAACCTTCTTTAAAGCCGTATGACCCATCATCCAAGATATAATCCACTAATAATACTAGTCATAAACCTCGAAAACACTAACAAGATGGCTACCTTTCACAGCAAAAGGCAAACTTGATGCGCTTTTCTTTCATCACCTGAACAAACACATCAAGAGAAAATTGCGGAAATGGATGGGCTTGTTTCTTTCTAGGGTCCTGGAGAAGCTTCAATCCGTCTACATGCTTCTGCTTTCGTTGAACAATAGTATCCTTCTTGACATGTAGGCTAGATGTTCCATCCATTATTACCACAACGTCTTTTGCGCAAATGAGAAGGTCATCAAAATATGCGCAAAAGTGCGCATACATTTCGGAATATTCACCACCGTAGCATCTAGTGAGCTGGTCATTCAAAGCATACAGAAAATTTGTACCGTCTATGACCAGTTTATGCTCCTGCAAACGGACTTCTCTTTTAAACAAGGTCAAAGAGTTTTGGCGAATGAATTTGGTAAGGCCATGTACACCCATTGCTGCAGCGTTAGAACCTCTAACCAATTTAGAAGATGACAAAATTCTACAGATTTACAACTGGTGCCTAGAATCAAGACTCAGCGCTCCACTCCGCAGCACGCAGTTCGGTGCCTTTCGAGCCACGACTGCGCTTATCTTCCGCAGAAGCAGAAGATCTACAATAAACCAAAAGGCTTCTAAGATCCAGGTCTTGTGACTATCTGAGAACATGCCAAAGGGGATGCTTTCCGGGAAACCGCTAACCCGGGAACCCTTTCGCAAAGGTTTCTTGGAATTAGACCTAAAAAATGCAGCAGCGAAAAGAAGCCATCGAACGAAGACAATAACGCGCAGTAAGAGAAAGCCTCACTCCTGTAACATAACACTCACCAAGTCCCGGAATCCAAGAATGGTATGATATGCGGCGCAGTAACCGGCTTAGGGGAATACCCATGCTAGCGTGGTAAACTATAAATCGTAAGGGCAAGGCTCACAAGGAATCTCCTTCGTTGGAGAAACTACAGTTACATTTCAAAGATGTCCCACGTCTTTCTCGAAAGTAGAAACAAAAACAGAAGACGTTTGACAACTGGAAGACGCCTGGGGACAACCAAACAAAACGATCTTTCGCTTTTATGGAGCCTAGCTGGAACATGGTGGACAT
>QQSS02211904.1:0-11346 GCA_003687565.2 Craspedacusta sowerbii
TATAGTTTCTAAAAATCTACTGAAACATTCTTGCATACTCACAATCGCACTTCATACGTCCGTCAAATGCGACCACCAGCTTGAAAAGGCAATGGAACATCGTTGCCATCAATAAATACGCATCTTATGTGTTCTGGAACGTTCTTCTCTGTTAGTCGTCTTAAGCGCGCGACCACTGTGACCCAGCATGGCAGTTTCGATACCGTGTTTGATCAGCCAATGAAAAAAATTGCCATCCTTTATTCAATTCAGACACGTTTCCTTTACCAGAAGCGGCTTCAAAACATCTGTTAAAAGCCGAAACTTTGTCTTGAAAATGTAATATCTATGCCCTGGAGCATTACAGGAGTACAATAGATTGCCATCAACAGGCCCGAGGCCCTTTGAGTAGTGATAGCTAGACATAATTCTCCTGTCGTCAAGTTCGTCTTTTTTGTCTCTTCTCTTCTTTAACCTGCGATCTTTTCAAAATCTGTGAAGAATCTCCGGGAATGCCAATACTTTTTGATTTAAAAATGTTTGTTTTTGCGATGGCAATCGACGCTGTGTCTGAAAAGTGACTTCGTTCAAATATTAAACAACTATTTATTGACATGTTTAACTTTCACGACGCCCGTTGAGTAATCAAACTTGGCCGTCTCTTTCAGACTTCTTTTGGTCCCGCAGTGGTCTGCTGTGAGAATCAGATAAAAAAATCTGCCTTCGATGCATGTTCATAAATTCATGGCCTCAAGGTAACAACCAACTAAAGTCGCATATGACTTTATTCATTGGTCGCATCAATCGCGCCAGGCGAATTTGCAGTGCCAAGTTTTTGCTCATTAGACGCAGCAAGTTACTAAAAGTTCATTAATGGGGAAGGCGTGAAGTTGGCTTTGAAATGATAGAAGGCTACAAGAGGCTTTGCCCAATGCGCTTGTGCAAGGCTGAAGAGTTAATGCATCTCTCGGCCGTAGCCAACAAAGGCCTCAATAGCTCTCATCTTACATCAGTTGTCAAGCTAAGGGAACGCTTACTGGCTTACCATTCGGTTTTTTCCATTTTCCATGATGTACAAAGCCACCTCCATTGGTCATGAAGGCATCCACTCTGCCGAAGGGAGGATGCCTTACAAGTTCTTTCAGAGTTTATGTATTTTAACTGCTCCTAAAATGCCAATCATATGTGCGAATTATGAAGGAAGCTACCATGGCTCGTTTGGTTATGTGTCAGTACTTAACCAACATCGCTTCCACGTCTCAGCGTTCGTCTGAATTCGCCCTATGTAAGCTCTAAAGAAATCTGATTACAAAGTGGATATTTCTCAATCAATGAAAATTTGAAGTCCAACTCATGGCTCATTAAGCTTTGCTGTGTAATTAAATCTGATTTATCATAGACTGTACTGACCATCGTTTTTAAGAGGACTGTGTTTTTGTTTGTTTCCTGCCGTGGTTGCACAAGTCTCCGTATTGGTGAAGTTGCGCACTCAGCATTTACGACACCGACGTTACCTGGAAAAAAGCATCCTTAAGGAATGACCTGAGTCGCCTTGCTTTTACCACGCTATTTCAAGAAAATAGCGTTGCTCTCAATCAGCTACGTTGAAAAGGGTTTATTTTAAAGTGCCGCCTTAAAGTCTCTTGCGAGATTGTTTACGACGGAAGCAATCGTCAGCATCGAGCAGTAGTTTTGCTCAACCACAGTTCTCGATTACGGGAGAAAGAGCAATTACCTGGAGTTTGCGTCGCAAAAAATGCCTGT
The DNA here is from genome assembly GCA_003687565.2 of Craspedacusta sowerbii. Lineage (NCBI taxonomy): Eukaryota > Metazoa > Cnidaria > Hydrozoa > Limnomedusae > Olindiidae > Craspedacusta > Craspedacusta sowerbii. The sequence continues at coordinate 1,744 of QQSS02211904.1, forward strand.
CCGCAAAAAACACTAGCAGTTGGCTTGCGAATTCTAGCCATTACGAAGCAGACGTTAAAAATACAATAGTGGCCTCGCCATCGATATCGAGGCTACGGGGAATGACCTGGGTCGCCTAACGTTGGCAAGGCTATTTTATTAAAATAGCGTTGCCCATAATCAGTACGTTCCAACATGATGAGCGTCGTGGCGTTGAGTCCTTCTGCGCAAACGCTCTTCTTTGACAACGCTAGGGAAAGAAATTAGCTAGCATCTGCGTCATGAGATCCCCGAATGCCACCCTCTATTGGATTTAAGATTATTACAGATCCCCATAAGCATGGCCAATTTTGATGAGAATGCTATTGCACTTTCAACTCCCAGCAAGCATCAAACAGCAGGCTGTGCAAGTAACCTGATAAGAGTCAAAAAATCTCAGCCAAAACCGGATAACACGCAGGTACGAGCTCCCTTGCTTGCAATAACTAAATTTGATCAAAGCTTCCACACCGCTTGAAGGGAATGCTTTAATAAGCTCGGGGATTTCCCTCTTTCAAGCAATGCTGTCATGACAGGGCACCTGCTGTATTTATTAAAACCTACGTCACTTGTTTTGAGTCCTCGTCCTCTGTACTTTCTAAATGCAAGCTGAGTTGATTGACTAAAGTAAGATCACGAAGTGCATCGTGAGCAAAAGATTATGTGTGCGTCATTTGAATGGCACTATTGTTCATAGTGTTCTGTAAGCAATGTTTATAGTAATTTAATGATCGAAGAATAGGGCTGCAGTTTCATCCATTCTATCCACAAGTACAGCCAAAAGCCGGATTTGTGAATGTAAAGTGAATGAATATATGATTGTTGTTGGTCGCTCATTGTAGTGCATTAAGATCAGTGCTGTTGATGTAACTAATTGTACTTGTACATGTAATCCTTTTACATGTATTGTTCACGTCCTGTCTGCCAATTATCGGTCTATATATAATATTATATAAATGTATCACAAGCATTTTGTGCGTCTGTATGCTATTTTATGACCTCGCATACAGGTGTAGTACAAGGACTGTGCTTGTACAAATGTGCATGTACACTGTCAATTCGGGCTCGTTCGAGATCAATGTTAGCATGCCGCATAAATTAGGGGCTACGGAGTTGTTTCATGAGCGATGGCTATTGATTGTGTAAATGGCGGCATGGCATCAAAGCCTAGCTTGCTAGCTGGTCATTGTCAGCTATTTTAAACTAGGAACCTTTTTTGCGCAGGCTGCAATCCTGTTACATTCGGAGAGCCTCGCATGTGGGTAGTCACTGCGATTTTCTCATTTTTGATAACGCTCCTACCGACGTCCAGATAAAATTAAATAAGGTCATTTATATCCACTGGAATCGTTGAAACTTAACACTCAGGTTAATCACAAAAATCCGGTTAAAGACGCTATGCTTCGCCTTGAAAATATTCCAGCCTGATCTTTGATGAACTGCCGCATCTGAACTGGTCGAGTATTTAATGACCCTCCTCAGCGCTTCTCTGTGTTTTAAGTCTCATGATCGAAAAGTTCCATAATAATGAATGTTGAAGCGTTTGTGTGTGTGGATGTTTTGCTAAGTTTGTTATATAATATTTCGCCAGAGAAAAACAAACAGCAGGAAATGACTTTTACTACAAACGTCGCAACAATAGGAGCATTGCCAAAAACTCTGATAAAATTCTACTTTCGGTAATGGCTCCGTTCGCCAAGAAGGACAAAGTCCTTTCATGCTTGTACGTTAAATTGCGTTGGTGGCAGGAAACTGGAGTTCAAAACACAAGGTACATTGTTGTTATTTACAAATCATCTTTTTTTTTTTACGTAGCTGCTTCCTGATGGTCGGCTAATGCTAAAATAGTTATCTTGCTAGACTTGCAAGCTATATGTACGTATTGCTGTACATGGAAGCAAATATAAATAAAAAACACGTTTTTCGCAGACCAGCTAGTCTTAGGGGTCGGCTGAAGAGATGTTTTTGATGTAAAAGAGAATTTGTTGGTTTGTTAGTGAGTTTTTTTTTTGTTAGTAGCTTGATTGTTTGTTGGCTTATCTATGTTTGTTTTTTGGTAATGTAAACGCGCTGAGAAAAAAAAACACCAGGTCTTGTACTGGATCACGTGCAAGTGACCGTATTTTGAAGAATAGGTTGTTTAGCGTTCCGCTAGGATTCATTGTCAACAGCAGAGCATTTCTAGGATTCGAGAAAGTAAGCTTCCCACATGCCTTCCTTACTCCAGAGTATAGCAAAAATGATGTTATGGAGCTTCAAAAGAGCAAAAGTCTATCATGGCTGATTTATGGATCTGATCAAGCTTAAATGCCATATGATGCTCCAAAATGATTTCAGGTAGTTTGCAGCCCATTGCAACACGGAATCATGGTTTTAGACCAAAGATAAGAAAAGGAAAAAATCGGCATGCGGGTGCGCTTGGGCGCATACATTTTTCGAGAGCTACTTTTTTCCTTTTCTTATCTTCGGTCGAAAACCATGATTCCGTGTTGCAATGGGCTGCAAACTACCTGAAATCATTTTGGAGCATCATAAGGCAGTTAATCTTGATCATATCCATAAATCAGCCATGATAGACTTTTGCTCTGTTGAAGCTCCATAACATCATTTTTGCTATACTCTGGAATAAGGAAGGCATGTGGGAAGCTCGAACATGAAGAGACCTTTTTCCCAAAGGCTTCAGTATTGACGATAGACATATCGACATTTAGTATGGTCTTAGAAATTAAACTCTCTTATGACAAAGGCAAGGTTTGCTTTAACTTATTTTGAAATTATTAAACGACATCGATATGATGGCTACCTATTGGATGGCAAAGAATAAAACGAAAACTGCTTTTTATGATGAACATAATCATAGGGCAGGTCAAAGCAAACTATGGCTTAGCATTTCTCATAAGGAAGCCAGTTTCTTTAAAATAAATTGACATCATAGAAACCGATGCTCAAGGCGGATTCGCTTCAGACATGCTCCCAGTTACCTGAGCATTTTCATTATGTTTGGTCCAGTTATTTATAGGGTGTTGGAAGAAAGCCGTTCTAATCTTTCTCTCGAGGATACTTTCATCTTTCCCATTGTTCTTTTGTTGTTTTTTGCTAGGTTTTTTTTTTGAAAGTACATGCAAGGGCCTATGAGTATGAGTTGGAGTTTACGATCTGTAATCCTCTCGGATTGCGTACTTATGTAGAGTACTGTTATCTCTTTATTATTTAATTTTTTACTTCTTTGGTGCTTTTCTTATTTTGAAATAACATGGAAAAGGTCCTTTAATCTGTGTTGGGGTTTACAATCAGTAATCCTGTCGGATGGCGTCCTTATGTAGGGTACCGCATGATAGATGAAGCGCTCAGCTGGCACCGCGATGAATGGTGCTTCAGGTAGAAGAACCACGTCATAATATCATATGCATCTAGACTAGAATGACCACTTTTAATCTGCATGGATTGCCTTTTGTATTTCGGAACGTACTTGGAACGTATTAAAAGAACCAGCATCACTAAATTTTTAGCCGGCAATCGGCAAAGCGAATGCGCCATGAGACATTCATAATGACCATCAAATTAAATGGAAATGCGCAGCACATAAACAAGATAGGGATGGACGACAAGTTTCCTCCCTTGAATAACAAGTGTTCTTGCCCATGTGCTGACATACAATTCGCATCCTTTCCCACGTTGCCCGCAAAGTCATGTGCATCAGTGCCTACTCATCACACACACAAACACACACACGCACACACGCACACACAACTTAGTCACCAGCTATGTGCTTTAACTTGGCGACGATAGATCTTCTGCACCTCTCAATTGCATGCCACGAATCACACTGTCTCGAAAACGAAGATGTCAGTAAACCCACTGACCCCGATAAACGACTGGTCCAAAAGTAGTGACCGGGACCAAATCATCATGCCACAATCGAAATACATAACACAGATTTCTCAGCTGAAGAAAAGCTTGTTCGAGTCACATTGAGACTTGAACTGGGATGAGCTGCAGCTTAGTACGTTGGTTGGTTTCTCGCACGCGCTTCATAATGCCAGGTTTACTAACGCCCCGCTAAGAAACATTCTCAGATACATTGACACCCGGTGAGCATCTTTGCGCCCGGTCAGTGTCGTGGAATGCCTAAGACGGTCAAACAAGGAAGCGCCTGGGCCCCACTCTAGCTGGGTCAAGTTGGAGAACGAGCTTGGACTGGAACTGGGGCAACGAGGAGGAAGCGAGTAGGAAGACCCCCAGGCAAGCTCCCTGCTCTACCATTGGACAATCTGTCCATAAAAATTTCCTCCTCCCAAACTCTATATAAACCCCATACATTTTAATATATTTAGTAGCACTAGTAGTAATAGAAGTAACATAGCAGAGGAATATAACTCTGATATAATTCTGAGTTCCTTTCTAGCGTCTTCGGGCAACTCCACATCGCGGTACCGGGAGAACCCAAACACACGATTGCAGGTTGCGGCCGTCCGCCTGACAGCTGCCTACAAAGTGGCAAGTAATTCGCATTTTCCCCCTGGCTTCCAAGTCTTTTATTCAAAAAATTTTGGTCTCTTGTACGACATGCATGCTGGTTTGCTGACGTCGCGGAGGAGAAAGAGCACAATGCAACTTTAAGTCTGTTTTCTGTTTGGTTATTCGTCCACTCACAGGACAAGAGGTTTCAACAAAGTAAGTGCGCAAAATAAACTCCGGATAACACGGTCGAATGAAAAACGTTTGGGGTCTAACACTGATGTCAATAATTTTTAAGGAAGGATCACAAACTCGATAGCCGACGACAGATCGCTAAATATTACTTATAAACTTCTTAGGTTTTCTGATTATTCGCTATTTCACAGAATTACCTGTAAATGCGAAATCAATAGCGCATGCTAAATATGAAATCAAGTGTTTCCTGCTGTAATCTGGAAACTTAATAACTGGAAAGGTTAGTATCAGAAAGAAGCATTTGAAGAATGACTTAGCTTATAACATATAAGCAGACTCAAGAAACCAAAGTCGCTTCAGGCAGATTCTATTCGTCGAAGCGAATAGAAAATCAAATATGCAAATGGCAGGAAATCATATCCGTTACAATTGATGGAAGTTTCAGAACGCCAGCATGCTTCATCCATTGTTAATAATAAGGAAAGACCATAGTAAGTAAAACTCATTACTGCAAATCATAAAATAATAATGCAATATAAAAATATTGTATATATTTTCAATACATATATAATAAAAATAATAATAATACGTATATTATTATGTATAAATAAAATAAATATATTAACAATAGTGATGTAATAATACGATCTACTAAGTACAAAATACATATAGGCATCAAATGCTTGAGCACATTCCGCGTCATTCGACCTTCATGTCAAACACAAACGTCATCAGCTCGTTGACAATGTCTTGGTCGACGTTACACTTAGAAAACCACAGTCGCGTGATCTTCAAAGTTCCATTTCTATGAGCGTTCTCCAGAGCTCCAAGAAAAATCTGCCAGCATTCACTGCTGCTAGAATTGACGCAAAGTAGCCAGACAAAAGACATGAAGCAGCAAGTAGGGGCGATCAGCGTCATCATCTCTTCAGTCAAGAAACATTTCCACAACAGAAGCTGATCTATCCTGTAACCGACGGATAAGATGCAGCCGCACAATTTAAAGCATTCTGAGACCGAAAGGGTCTCATGCTCTAGCATGAGGGATAGTCGGAACATTTTTCTGCCACCAGTGAGGAAGTGCTTGACAAAAAATAACACTCGATCCAGTTCATGATTGTGTGTCACGTTTATCCAGGCGCCGTTATCCCAATGCAACCTTTTGTCGTTTAATAAATGAGCATTACCGAATTCAAAGCACAAATTTATGTACAGTGCTTGGTCTGCACGATACAAATATTCGCTGACTTTTCCAGAGAGCGGATGATTGACGACTGGTTTAAGTCCAAACTTCTTAATCAAGGGGCTAACAAAGTCGCAAAGGATTCTCGGAGACCTCGATTGAGGTACCGCTGCACCCAATAATCCGAAGAGCATCGGAAGAACACCCCGCAATTTCTTTTTTTGAAGAAGAACCTCATCATTAAACTTCGCATGGTTTAAAAACAAGTAGACCGCTGCAAGATACTCCATCAGCGTAAGATGACAAAAACAATGAAATTGTTTTCGACGAACGAGAAACGGGTTCACTAGCATTAACTCGATTTGAGAGAAGCAAAGGTCACTGGACTGAAAGTAAATCTTTCCCGTTGTTATATTGTCATAGGCCATCTTGCTTACTTTCGCCAACGCTTCAATTACGTAACCGTTTCGGAACAGCTTTTCAAAGGTACTCAAGTCCACTTCGACAGGATGCTTCTTTAAATGCCTCATTACAAATACAGCATACGACCAAACATATAGTTCTGTCTGAGTTTCGATCTGAATTGAACAGTCCTCACGCAGGATATTGCAAGCAATGTTCGCAAAAACGGGCAAGTGGGCCATGCCAAAAAGAGGCTGGTTGTCGACGATTTTCTGCCAAACCATTGCAGATGTATCGCTATCAGGCTCGCAAAATTTCTTCACGTAGAGTTCCAATTGCTCCGTTGAGAACCCAATCACTTCAACGAACTGAAAAGAAACATTTTTAAACAGTTTTTCACGAATCTCATCACAGGCGTGCGGTCTTCCAAATACAATCCGGTCGTACTTTTCAAAACTTATCATGAGACGCCGAATGGCATCTTCTGCTGTCATGGAACGTCCAGAAGAGCAAATCTTCTCAACATCGCATTCGTCAATAGAATCGACTATTACCAGGTAATTTAACTGCCGGAGCTGGTCATACGTTATCTCCTTGAAGACATCCGGATATAGTGCCTTCAATACACAATCTTCGCTGAGCTGCCCAGTATGAAGAAGACTAACTGCAAAAGGTGCATTGACGTAAAATACGAAATCATAGTTGCGATCCTTCCACAAGCGCCCCGCTTGCCACTCGCGCAGAATAAAGTGACACAAGGTGGACTTGCCCGAACCGGGTAATCCTCGCACAATCACGACCTGGTCCTCACTGAATATTTCATGCACTTCAACAGTTTTCTCTGAAAAGCTTCGTTTTAGATGCTCTTCAATTTCGTATCTGTCAGAATCCTCGTGGATTTCGTACCCATGCCGAAGCCTGGCAGAATCCACATCTTTAGCCTTTACTGTTACTAACGAGACCATCATATCACTTTTCGGTTTGCCTTCAATCTGCTCACCGTAAATATCCAACTCCCGGCACTTTAACAAACGATCGTGAACAAGCAAACATGCTTGCTTTGCTCGCAGAATCCCATCTGAAATAATTGAACACAAATAGGTAAGCACAAGACCATAAAAGTTATTTTAGTTCAATTGAAACCATCTGCAACACGGAGCTAATCCCTCCAATCGGCTACATGGAAGGATTGGATTAGAATTCGCGGACATGTGAGCCCGTGCCTGATCGAACATTGATTGGGCACTTATCTGATCGATCGAGTGCACATCGTGCGCACGTAACCATTGTTTTTGTTTCTTTTTTGATATCGCAAAACAAGGAGTTCTTTTAACATTCAGACTTCTTAGCTTGCAGCTTCCCAGGGTATGAAAAACTGAGTGATACTTTCAGCTTACAAGAACAATCAAGCCAACAAGACTACAGCTTGTGGGCCAAAAAAAACCTACTCAGCTTCCCAAAATACTAATGTTCAAAGGCTCTTTCGCGAGAGTCATTCCTTAATCAGAAACTTCTCGAATGAAGATTTCAACTTTTCATCATTTAGACAGTCCCTATCGCAACACCTCAAAAAATGTGCGTGTGCCAGTTCTGAACGCTCAGATTCTTCGCAGTAAAATAACTTTGAATTCCTTCATCCAAACATTACTTTTTTAGCTAAGTACTACATTTTTTGCACCGTAGTCTTTTTACTGCCAGTGATTAATGCCATCCTCTTACAGTCCCATTTCATAGCCATTCTCTACTCAATAAACGCTAATGAGTAACAAACTCTACCGGGTAGTGAATAACCCATAATGTTTAGTAACGGACTACCTACCTTTATCCGTAACTTCCTGACTCGCTAACGTTTGCATTTCTTCTGCAAGTTTTTCTAATCGATCTCGAACACTGACAAGTTCCAGACCTGACAAATCAACAGCACTCTGCACTTTATCTAACGTATCCTCTACAACCCGCTCAAAATTAGCGAATTCTTGCTTGGAAACAAGACCCTGTTGCATTCTGATGATTGCTTCGCTCAAAAGATCCTTAACTGCTTCTACCACCACTTTACTGCTGTAATCTAGTGGTCCGGACTTGTAATGACTTATTCTAGTGACATCATACTTGAGGCCTTGGAATATCTTCAGTAAATCATCCCACAGCTGAGAGAAATCCGAGACACTTCCAGTGTGATGGAACGTCCAGTTTCTAAAATCAGAGAGCAGAGCAACTAACGCATATGGGCTTGCTGTTCCCCAATTATACGCTTTAAGATGCTCTACATCCGGCAGACCAGACGTAGCCAGTGTCCACTGTTGATTTCCAACAAAGTAGCGAACTAGATTGCGTATGATTCCTATATCGAAATCCATATATTTTCCAAATCCGCTTGCCGGAAACACAACTGGTATTTGGTAGTTTATGAGTGACTTGGAGAGTTGCGGCTTGTCCAGCCTAAGTGCATCTTCAAGTCTTTCGTCGAAGGCCTTGTGCACCAGGGAGGGATGCTTCTTACAGATCGCATCATCCAAAACCCACGCTACAGCCTCGGCTGAAGACTCATGCACCACAATCGCTAAGCGAATCCATTCCTCGTCAAACTTTAGAAAGCCTGGTATAAAAAAGAAAGTGCACAAGTATTCACATTAGAAACCAAATAGTACTGCAGTTATACTACAAGATCCAAACCAACTTTAAACTTGAACCCACTGTTCATACAAGACAGGTTTTTCATACCTGCTCCTGACACGAATGCTGTTGGTACTGTAGACCCCGGCACAGCACCAACTGGTCCCACAGAGACTCCACTAGGTGCTATATATAAACAAAGAAAGTGCGAGACTGCAAGACGCCATCTGTTTTTTAAAAATAATTCCCAAGTTCTTTTGATCATCTTGCGATATTGCTGACATGATTGGTTAAATCAAGTACAGCTCCTGGCAATACTGGCGTTATAAATCCTCCGACTCTACTCAATCTTAATCCTTAAGTGTCAATCTGCGATGATCCAGCATAGAGCATGATAAACATCATGCGTAAAACCGCTCCTACCACTTTGAAACCATACGCTGGAAAAGGGACATGTGAAAATGCAGCAAATTTTTTTCGAGACTTGAAACTTGCATAACTAGTCGAAGGTAAATTTTAACAAATCCGGCATGTTAAACATTTACTCCTGATAATAGATATCTTCATATCTGGACTGTAAGAAGGAAGTCATGACGAAAGCTATATAAACCACCCTAATCAAAGCGATCAGAACGCTTTTATCAAACATGAGATCACTTCTAACCATATTGCAATCAAATACCTGATAGCAACGCAGCTCCACTTGGTAATACTGGTGCCACAGATTGTGCTGT
>QQSS02211915.1:0-11345 GCA_003687565.2 Craspedacusta sowerbii
TTTTTTTGTATGCTCTTTGGGAAAAATAGATTCTTGTCTTTGTCTTGTCTTGTCTATTATATATTGTATATTATAGGTGATACATTAATTACTATATATTATTTTACCATTGCGTATGACATTCTATTTTCAAACTATTTGATCATAATTTATCATAATATAAGATTTTTGTTCCTCATATTAAACACAAAAATAACTCGGGAAAGTTACTTAGCGAGAGTTTACTGTCGCAATGAAAACACAACTACAAATATGCAAAATTATTAATAATTTTACCCCAATAATTTTAATAGTTTTAATCATAAATTCGTAAAAAGGTAAATGTTCGGTAAAAATTTTGCAATCCGCAAAGTAAAATACCCTGTTTTTTCACACTCCAGAAAAAAACTCCAATATTAGAATGGAAAGCCAAACTAACAGAGGAGCTTTAATCTGAAAATTGTGGTAATTTCACGGGGCTATTTGTGAACCGATAAATATATTGAATTTACATATACGTTAAATTAATTTATAAGATGCATCAAGAAGAAATGAAACACCAGCTATTAAAGTTCGCGCATCGAAGATTAAAGATTTACGACGCACGGCAGCAAGCATTGGAAAGACAATTCTACGTATCTCAATCCGCCCTAAGAGCTGTCACAATGAGAATGGCAAATATTTCACAAACAAAAACGACAAACAGAATGTTTCAGAATCAATATCCCCATAATAATATGTTGTCGTTAAAATACGATCTTCATTTGACGAAATGTAAACTAGTATTAAGTTTATGTATCAGATATTTTTTAACTATCGCATAAAGGGCGTCAATTGCTTTTCTAGTTTTTAACTGCAACATAATTTATGCCACGTCAATTATGAGCTGCGGCATGCAGCATTTCCTTGTACTCCACCTGACGAAGTCAAGATTTAATAAATGCAATTGATCCTTGGTTAAGTTCTACTACTAATATCCCCCCCCGCACCCCATTGCGTGATGGCGAACTCACTCTGACCACGAATTGACACGCGGAAGCTGACCTAGCCATGCCCAATCACTCTCGAACTTTCAATTCTAGAAAGCCTGCGGTCAGCTATACACTTTATATCACGCCTGGTGCTCATACAGCGTGTATGTCTACATCAAGACTTTGTTCTATATCAAAATTTGGTAGTAAATAGAAATTTCATTGCGGCCAGCGAAGGAGATGCAATGCCTAGTCGCTTGGGCATTCAACTGCAGCTGGACAGTGTTACATGTTTTACTTTCTCGAAAACGTTGGCGCTACAAACAAACTGTTCTCAACGAGAGTGCCCTCCAATCAAGCTCGACACACCCATTGATAGAGGATTTATCGTCGACAAACGTAGCAACAGCTCGGATCCATTTTGGTCAGTATCCACGCAAGTCGCGTTATCCAATCCTTGCCAAGCATCTGTTAGCATCTTTATCTCAAGTAGACTACTTCCTTGAGAAACGAGAAAACTATTTCGGACATTGCAAGGAAGAAAGTCAAGCCTAACCTTAGCCTTGTAAATCGTAGCTGGAACCTTTATATCCTCACCGTTTGATCGTTTTGGGAAACAAACGCTGACTTAAAAATTTCCTCCAATTTTGTTTTTTACTTGCGGCCTATATCTTTGAGACCAGCAAAAGTAATGGAGGAGTACTATCAAAATGCAACTATCGCTTCCATAAGTTAGCTAGTTTTCTAGCAGTGGTCTGAAGCTATTGCTCGCTTCGAGCAGGAACCTTTTATTTTTCCAAGAAGGTAAGGTATCTCCTTAATTTCAAGTTATACATATATATATATATATATATATATATATAATAATTATATATATATGTATATATATATTATATATATATATATATATAATAATTTGAAAAAATGTTTAAATCTTATCTAAAAAAATGTTAGGTTATAGGCTGCTGTTCTGTTAGATAGCAGTTATATATTCTCTCGTATTTCAAATGAAAACTACAGTGACAAGTCGAGAGTCGCCACGCGGGATAAAACGCCGTTCAAACCCAGTAATTCTCAATAGTGTCAGACGTAGTTTGCACGATAAAAAAAGTGGCGCTGCAAGTTTCTTAATTTCAGAATTTCTGTGCCTAACGTAATTTGGCGTTGACCTTTCCAAGCAGTTTAAAGTTTGCTCGATTGTTGGGAATATTCCTTCTCATCTTGTGGCCAATTGATGGTATTATATAAGCATCATCATCTTCTTGTAGAGAGCTGCTGCTAAACATGCACGCACAATTGAGACGCCGCGGACATCAATTCTTTTAACTTTGACGTTGAAAGCACAAATCTCATTCTAAATTTCGCCTTAGCAGTTGACATATCGTCTAAAGGGAGCTAAGTCCGAGAAGCAAGGAATATGATGACGAAACAAGTTAGAAAAAACTTTGCATCACAAGCATTTCTTCAGATTCCTCCCTGGTATATCTCAATCAAGATAAATAAAACGATTACTTTCATTATTTTAATAGATTCAGAATTTCATAAGAATACAAGACGAAACTAACCCTGTATGTAAAATATATTCTAATTAACAATCCAATAAACTAATTAATTAACAAACAAATTATGTAACAAATTGAAAAGTTATAGCTCGACCAATGGTCCTGTCCTGAATCTCGTAATAAATCAAGGAATGTATTGTGGTTCTAAGTCAGCATAATGTTACTCAACCTTATCATTTACATTTCAAGGAAACTAAACACCTCACTACTAGTAAACCAAAATAATTGAACATGATGTATAGTTTAGTTCATTAGCCACATATCAAAAATGTATTTGTCACAGGTCCCAGCCACGGAATACAAAAGATGCGTGTAACGCTTAACTTGAAAAAAACAACAACAACAAACAAACAAACAACCAATGCTGATTCACGAGTATTCAACAGAGTACGTTTCAGCAAAGCCACACAGTTTACAAAAGCATTGGAAGGTATATAGTTATCTGACCCCTTATTATAAAAAAGACGCCGGTGTTCACTTCAAGCAACGCTTAAATTAATCATGGTGCTCTGTAAGCACAGTCATAGCACGTATTCGTCACAATGCCGGTCAAAAGAACATCTTCGAACAGGTAAGGCAAGTCATGGAAGAGGCTCAAATAGCATTATAACCCATGCTTGGTATGACGATGGCGACTTTCAAACTAGTTGTAGGTCGATCAGTTCATAGCTTTTACCGGCAAACGTGAAATCACAAAATTGCTCTCAATCGCTGAACGAATGCAAACTTTGATAATATAACCATGGCCTCTCATAAGCTTACTCCATGCGCTTCAAGTTATCAGGCAAGTTGTAGATATCTAAAATAAAAAAGACTTCGTTGAATTTTCGCGTAAAATAGTTTGATGAAAGTATATGCTGAAAGACTGACGGCAAGAAAAATCATAAAAAATTCCCATTTGGCAACATCATAGCCAATTCGTATATCCAGAATATTCACAGAATCAATGAAAGAATTCTGAGTTCGCGTTGACAGCATGTCAATCTGTTAATATGTGACCTTTAAATAAACAAAATTATCACTAAAAATTCAAAATTCAAAATGCAAGATTTGTTTACTCAGTAACGGCGGACAAAATAACTTGACAAACATCCCACCAACACAATAATAATAGCATGTGAAGCTAACTTACGCGCCTGCGATTTGATAGAAAGGAACTATAAAGCTATTCCTTGGATTTTGAGAAGAAGGCGTCCTCCTAACCCATCCTGTCGAGGACGTAACATTATCGTATATCTTTAAACAATTCATGCTGTACGTACTAACACAGACACCATCGGAAAAAGTGGAGGCAACAGGTGTAAATAGTATACAAAGCATCATCAGATAAAACTATTAGCGGGAAGTTTAAGGCAAAGCGAAATCTAGATCACAAAGAAAAGTCATTGGTTAAAGAAGGTTGGGAGGTCGGTAGAAAATAGGGCACCACGGAGAACAAACATACAAGCTGAAGCTGAGAAAGAGGGAATACGGATTCAGGTTTTAGTTTCCTTTTTGAAGAGTTTTTTTATTTCGCGGCATTATCATTTTAGCATTTAAGCTGGTTTTAGAGGGAAGGACTTCGAAAAATAATAGTATTACTCATAGTATTACCATACATCTCCTTTGGTTGTGTTGGAAAAGCGAGCTTTTCTAAAACCCTCAATTGGGTACTTGCGTTGGTAGAATCGAACTGGGAAAATTTAGTTTATGCTGCGGTAGCCTATTTACTATGCCGGGCGTACATAAAAAGCCTCAAAGTCAAATTAATTACCTCATCGAAGTTCAAAATGTCAACTTTCGAGGATAATGCAGAAGTGCTATCTCTAAAATAGGAGCAAATCGTAATCCGTATGGCCAGATGCAACTTTAACGTTTGATTTAATCTTTAATGCTGTTCACCAGCAAGGCATTCACTTGTCATGCGCTCTTGAAATAAACAAAGTGATAGTGTCTACGTAACGCCGTACTTTTAATAGAAGACCGTTTGCCAATGGTTTTTGTAGAGTTCCGTCAGATGGTCTCTCAAAGTCCATAGCAAATCTGAATAACGCCAAGATTTTGCCAGAAAGCGAAATTTCCTTAACTTGACCTCTGTTTTATTGCTTGTTACTTTTTGGTTGAAACAGCATAACCTGAGTTTGCCAACCATGTAAAGACAATTTGTTGGGGCACAGTCAATCATATATTCTTGAGTCATGAGATAGATTGATATTTAAAATATCGTGTTTGGCAATGCCATATGAGAGGCGAAGTCGAAGTTCGTTTATGTTTATTTTATGGGGCTATAATAAGCCTTTGTCGAACTTCAATGTCCATATCCTTAACCTCTGCGTTCTGGTTATCAATCGTAGCGAAATTTTGATGACCGTGCAGATACGACATGAGCCATCTGTGACAAGTATCACACATGGCATTTCTAGAAGAACTTTTGACTCTGTAGCAAACACTGTCTGAAGATCCAAGAACAGACCAAATGTGTACTCTCTGGAGTCTAAGTTTTCACTTGTACAAGTAATTAAGTTGACTGGGGTGTGATTTGATGAATGTTTTTTCGTACATCCGAATTTAAGTTATTAGGTAAGGCTAGATTTTTCTAGAAAATTGCATAGCCTTTTGTGCAAAGCTTTCTCTAGAATTTTATTTCAGTTTGAAAGTGAAATGGGACGATAGTTACTGCACAGTTCAGGGAACAAGACTTGTATACCAGAATCACTTTAGAAGCTTTTTGGACGCTTGGGTAATTACCTAAATTAAGCGACTGATTATTCACATACGATATAGGTTAGAATAGTCCGCATGCTTGGTCCGCAAACTTTACCTCAAGTAGACTACTCCATAAGAAACCGTTGAGTTTAAAAATATACATTGCGCTAGTAACGTCATAGAATTATCTTGCGAATTTGCAATGCTTACGTCAAGACATTTTAAAATTTGGTAAGGTGTCTATGAAAAGCGGTAGCGAAATCTATTGCCGCTTTTACTACACTGCCATTTTAGTTCATAGCCGAAGAAAGAAGATGGTGGACTACATGTTCTGCTTGAGAATTGAGGTTACGCCATACCTGTGTTTATGTCGTAGGAAATAGTGAGGAGTAGAATGAGCGAATAAAAATCGAGTTTCTTTCATTATGCTAAGACCAAGGCTTTCCTATTAGTATTTAAATGAGCTTCTGTTCGTGCTTGCTGCTCTTCTTCTCTCTTAATAAATCACCTCCTACTTTCAACAGCAGCAACAGCAGCAACAACAACAACATTTATTTTCTCTTGATGCACAAGTTACATAAGTAATCAACCGAATAGTTGAAATGCGTATAGGAATAAGCGCTAAATGAAAATGGTAACAAATGCATTTGTTGGAGAAGGAGACATTCTCTTTAGCCCCGGGCTAATATGATTCACAGTGTCATCTCTTTGAGCTTTCGTACGCACGTACACATTCGATTCACACTGAAATTCGAAGGCCAGGCAAGCACGTAGGCAGTCCATTTCGAATTTTGTAGCATGCGAATTCGATACAAAGTTCCTAGTTTGCAAGATGCCTATAGTTGCCTATGGTTTCTTTTCTCTATTACCAATGAGACGGTCGAGCAAGGCGGTCGCTCTCGTGAGCACTTAACATCATGCGTGAAGATTAGGACAGAGGCAAGTTAGTAAACAGATTTTTGGCTTACTGTAGAGGAAATTTTTGGTTATAAACATAGCCAAAGGCAGTAAGAAGATTAACGTGAGATCTCCCACACTGGTTGACCAGAGAGAACGAAACAGTAACAGTAATGATGATGTCATTGAATTGTCTGATGTCCACTTCGACAAAGGGAAGTCCAAACGTTAAGGCACTCTTGCATCAAAGGATGACATTTCTCTGTTCAAGGAAGCCATCGGAAAGCAAAAAGAGTACATTCAGAAACTTGAGACCCAGGTTTCGCCTCTAATAGGTTGAAAAACGACGAGATGAAGGGGCCAACGAAATTCGAGAAGCTGCAAAGAAGGTGACAACAGCTTAGTCGGAAAAGAGAACAAAATCAGAGAACAGACACGCCACAGGCAAGTGATTGTAAGATTTTTCTCATTTCACGATCGCTCGATGATTCATAAAGCTCGTAAAAGCACCACAAGACCTTGAATCAATTTTGATCTAACCAAAAGCAGAGCCGATCTAATAAACAACAGCCCACGAATCTATCCGACAGAAAGACCTGAAAGATTCGTTCGCCTTCGCTCTCTCAACTGCCGTCAACTTTTCAACGCACGATCAGCTTAAGGAAATACTTTGCTTAATTGCATAGTGGTCACTCATCCATCTTCATTTGAAGGCAAGTGTCATTTATTTCATTTCCCCTGTCCTAATCGACTGCAATCCTGTTCTTCGACGCCTGAGTGAGCTACCTAAATCTTTGTTTATTTATTTATTTATTTAATTTGTACTTGCCGATTGAGAACCATCATGTCTTCAACCAGGTGTATCACGGTTCTTCAGACGATTGAAGAGAGCCCACTCTTACATGTTGGATATTAATCCTCCTTACTCTCCTATCATTCTAGGCCTTCTAGTTCATCCCACCCTACCAGTAGAGCCTTTTGTGTGCAAATTAGACTGTCACATTAAGTTTTGTGGCACTAGAAATCACCGTGAAATTATTTCTCCCTGGGCATAGAACTGTAGTGTATCCATACAACAACAGCTGCGTTTGAAATCCGCTGACGACATCAGTTTGGAAAGCTACTTGCAGTCATAGATAATATATCAACCTCATTGAATTTTAGTGTCCTTCCGAGCTACAGAGCTAGAACTGTTTCAAGCAAAATCAGTGGACAAACTGTTAGTTTTGACGAACTGAGCTGCAAAAATGACTCATTGAATTATCATAGGAGCTCCGAAAATTTCGAAATCAAAACTTGACCTTTGATTCTTAACACATAAAAATCTTGAATCTTGTAAAGCACCACGAGAACTGCGTACTTCTTAAATTACTAAACCATAAATTTGGGATTATAGGTATCTCCGAAACTCAATTTTTCGAAGAGTGTGGTAGCATAAGTGATTTTGTGAAAGTCGATTACGTGCTTATTGATACCAAATCATTGTCTCGTTGAGAAAGTGAATTTTAATGCATTAGTCCCTCTCTAATGCTTTCAAAATCCGCACAGATTTAAATGCCAAACTTGAGAATGGATTTTAGTCAACGTGTTTAGAGATGAACGAAGATCGCAGAAGGAATATTATTTGTGGTTGAACTTAGAAGCACCCTAAAATGAGCGAAGAAGACTTCTTAAAAGACTATTTTCAGGCATTGCTAAACAAAATTATCAAAGAAGCTAAGCTTGTTGCCATAATGGGTGATTTTCATATCAATTTACGATCATTTAACAGATATCAGCATTCTGCCGACTTTAAGAATGCACTAGTTACGCATTTATTTAAATCATTGATGTTAAACGCGTTACAATAAAATCCCAAGCATTAAGGGATCTGATCTGCTTAAACAACAAGCAATATTGCACAACTAGTGGAAACATAGCAAATATCATTCCCGATCATGTCGTGTCCAGTTCTCTATTTTTTTTTTGACTTCGGCATCAAAAAAAAAAAAGCTGATAGGAAGAGAAATGCCGCTATCTACAACTACCAAAGTTTTAAGGATAACGAATTTTAGAGTTGCCAAATCAAGTAGGTTCGAACAAGATCTTTAGGGACGAAAAGAACCTGGGCAAGCCGACAAAGGCATTCTTGCGTACAGTAAATGATATAATGGCACCTTTTCGACAATTTATACGCTAATGAATAAAGCTGCGTTATAATCCGTGGATAACGCATGACATCTTATCAGAAATTCACTAAAAAGATCAAACTCTGCTCAAGTTTTCGAAGGTTATAAGCATTTTAAGGAAAGCAGTGCTGTAAAAATCTTGTGAATTGAAGTAGAACATGCTGGTCGCGATGACCAAAAAGATTAAACAAGACCTTTATAATATCTATTTCCTACGGCATCAAACAAACTTGAGAAAGACCTTTACTGACATAAAAGAAATATTACGAATGCAACAGAAACAAAAATTAAGCGCCTCTATAGTTATAGATGAAAGCAAAGCTTCGTCTAATGATCCAAAACACTTACCAACAGTTTTTAGCAAGCACTTCTCAAGCATAGGCAGAAGTCTTGATGTAACATTGCCCGCCTTGAGACTGTTTATGCCCAGCCACAGAGAGCTTAGCATATTTCTATCATCAACAACAAAAGCTGAGGTTGATGGTGAACTTAACTCTCTTCACTCCAGCAAAGCGTGTGGTCCGTTAAGTGTGCTAACTAATCTTTTAAAAGTCAGCTCCAATCGCTTGTCTTCGCCAATTTTGCACATTATTCATGAATCACTTACCCAAGGCAACTTCCCCCTAATTTTTTGCGCGGATAACCTTCTTTACCACTTCACGGAGAGATATGCGACTTCCGTGAATATTACTCGACCTAGCATGCATTTCTAAACCTTTCGGATCGTATCAGAGATCCCCTAGATAATGGAAATTTGTGGGAGAACTACTCCTCGACCTTCAGAAGGCCTTTGATGCCGTAAATCAAACTATACTCTTAGATAGATGTATACGAATGTAATAAGAGAGAAATGACTTTATTGTTTCAATTCCTTCTTACTAGGCAGAAGGATAGTTAGAAAGATAATTTGTAAGGATAGATGATAAGGACTCCGAGACTTAGAAGTTTCCCACGGCGAAAAATTTTAGGTTCATTGCTTTTCCTGTCAAACGTCATTGATTTTCACTTTGAGAGAGCTTCACTATAGTAGTGTTTGTTAGAACATCCGGAATCTAGAATTGGTAGTTCAAATAAATTTCTTTCTATTGCAGTCACTAAAATTATAAAATTGAGCAAACAACGTCAGAAAAATGGGATGAATACCTTAAATAATCCTAACATCCCCACAATTTTGAACACCTAAAATCATTGTACTGCAAAAAGCGAGAGAAGGAGGCGTTGTTTTAATGTATTTGTTCTCCACTGTGATACAACGCGTTGAAACGTGCCACAGGGGATCTAAAATTTGAAAAAATGCCTATTCCATTTGAAAAAAGGATTGTGTAAATATGAGAAAATAAGGTCCCAATTTCTTGGTTAGAGCCACTTCTGAAACGGAATCACCGTGTTATTAAACAGTCAAAATCTTAATAATAAATAGACAACTCTGGTGCAGACGAAGTTAATATTTAAGAAAAAACAAAAATCTAGGTCCAGTCAGCGAATTTCACGACTCAGAGTCATTATTCAATGTTTTTTTAAGCGTAGTTGAGGATGAGTGACATGACGCTAGCATTGAGGGCAACAACCTATTGATGTGGACACTTTTGTAGACCAACAGCATATATGTTACAACCGCCTAAGTAAAACCGATTCAAAAAGTCCCATACCTGACTACTTTTTTAGGATCCTTCCGAAGGAGATATTGAACGAAGCCCGGCCTCTAATTTCCACACCAAGCTTGAGGTAGCCTTCCCAGTTCTTTTTCTGGTTTTCATTAATACTGCAACCACAGCTGTCGACTACGCATTCCACTTGTGATTGTGTATCAGTATTACTTTTGGGAACGTATGAAAGGAAATCGCCATTCTTATCCATGAGAAATACGCGAACATCTCCTTTATTCGTGACGTTTTCCCAGTAGAATTCCAATAGAAATTCCAATGCGTCACTCGGTAAAAAGCATACTGATGCCGCCGAGGATTTTGACCAAGAATCAGCGACAGTTGTTGTGTATCGGTAATTATCCTCTTTGAAATACATTAATCTCTCAAAAAACGTTGGGACAAGGAATGGGCTGCCTTCAATGTGAGTGCCTTCAAGCTTGACAGACACTTCAATATTGGAAGCTGTTTCTTGGAAACTATACGATGCTGTATAAAGGCCATTCTTCGCGTCCTTTACGTTGCACAAACTTGGATTGCCACTAACTTTCACTCTGAAACTAGGGCTAATGTTCATAAGGCCGTCTCTTTGCAAACATGAACTGTCTCTTCGAAAAATGACAAATCTATTTTCACTTCCTTTCAAAAAGAAGGTCAAGCCAGATCCCCTAGCCTGGTAACACCAGGATCCATCTTTCTTGCGATTTATCGTGGCGAATTTACTGATTTTACGCGACAAGATTTTCGAATTAGCGTAAAACTTGAAAGGTACTTCCCCACTCTCAAGCATTGGTGGGAACTTCTTGCAAAGTAAGGCTTCAGAATCAAGCAAAGCCTTCTTCAGATCACCGTAAGCCAGTAGCAAAGGAAAGTCCCTTTCAACTTGACTCGCACTTGCGGCTTGACTGACGGCTTTAGAAAGAATTGAATTCAGCCTTTTATTCTCCTCTATTTGGTTGCGCAGGACTGAAGATTTAGACTTGTAAATTTCCTCCACCTTTGATGATAGCTCTTTCTTCCTTGCAGCAAATATTTTGGAAACCTGCAAAGAAAATTATGAAGGCCTTTACCAATCATTCAATTTAATTATTCTATAAAGTCACATTCCTACATACCGAGCTAGCTATCGTAACCTCTCAACAGATGAACGAGAAGAATGATATTTATACATATATATATATATATATATATTCGCATATACTTTCACTGCCCAACCTTTCCACACTTAGTAACTTTGAAGCACATGATTGCTATTTGTTCTTTATAACAACACCAATTGGCATGGAATATATTATCAATCATTGAATTTAATTATCCGATATAATCTCATTCCTACATACCGAGCTTGCTATCGTAACCTCTCGATAGATAGATAGATAGATAGATAGATAGATAGATAGATAGATAGATAGATAGATAGATAGATAGATAGATATATTG
>QQSS02211926.1:0-11344 GCA_003687565.2 Craspedacusta sowerbii
TGTGTGTGTGTGTGTGTGTGTGTGTGTGTGTGTGTGTGTGTGTGTGTGTGTGTGTGTGTGTGTGTGTGTGTGAGTTGAGTGATGAGGTGCACTAGTTGGGATGGTTGGCAGCTTGCTTTTAAAGGAAACTGAAACGTTGACAGCGGGGTGTGGTAGTTGCGTTTTTGCCATGACCGTTTAAACCTGGCGTTCCAGGAAGCACGTACCGTATCGGCAGGCGACTTAGGTATAGTAAGGTGTCCTTACCGAAAAACGCCCTTGGTGTGGCTTGGGCCCTTAACTTAGTAGGTGGAATTATGCGTTTGCAGGCTAATGCAGTGAGTTTAAATGTATTCTAAGGTTTTCAAATTTTATGATTTGGTTTCGCGTTACCTATCGCCAATGCGATGGAGTTTACTTTGAAGATATTTAACGAGTCGGTATGTATGTGTTGCACGTAACCTCAATTGTGGGTTAATTGTGTGCCGATAGAATTGACTCATAGGATATTGAACGAGTAGGTCTTGAGCAGCACTTTGACTCAATTGTGTGTCAAAGGCTTGGCAACATGTTCTTCTGCAAGGGCGAAAAAACTCGTCAAGGAACATACATTGTCGTTTCAGAGTGCCGGACTTACGGCGGGAGCCCGCAAGTCATTTAAGTGAATTTTTTTTTAGATGGCAATTGGCAAAAAAATATGATTTATATTATGTTGTAATATAATATTATATATATATATATATTCATAAGTCTATCATGATCATTAGCTCTTATTCTAATACCATGTCCAGCTCTTTTGACTTCATATAAATATCGTGAAACAAAGAACTAGCGCTTACGTAGGCATGGGCTGTTAGATACCCTAAACATGCGCCTGCTTTACTCTCAACTTAATCTTATCCCATCTCCCATCTCCCTCGTTCTCTTTCTCTGTTCTTGTCTGGGCGAGTGCGGCAAGGAGTTCATAACTCAGCTAAGGAAGTACTCTATGTTTGGCGCACTTATTTTTCCAGCTGCAACTGTTTGATCCATCTGACAGCTTTGTAATGCTTGTTGCGACTTATCGTTCAAAATTGATACCTTCATTTGGTGAAGTGAATTTGAAAAATGTTATCTGACGCTTTTATTGACCGTACCTGGTATTTCCCCAAGCCTCCTAATTTTTTTTGCACATTTTTACACCTTAAACTTGTCGTGCATTTCGATGATGGCTGTTTTTTTTTTGTTTTACGAATGGAGGGGAAGAAGGTAAATTGTACGAAAAGTTTTGAATTTCATTTATTATATTTGATATGTAAGACTCCCACGCAATTCAAACAAGCGGTTTTTCAAGTCGAGCAAAAACGCGTCCATTCGCCAGCGAGTGTAACCGGTGGTCTTTTCTTCGTCCTTCTAACCCTACTGGGCTGGTGAACTGGTAGAACTTACAGGTTAATGTCGGGAGTATAGGAAATCGTACAAAATTAATCCCCCCCCCCCCCAAGCTTCCGCTCTTGATTCAGTGATGCGCGACAATACATGTGAAGCCATGAAATAGCCTTGGACCCGAAGTAAAAGCTTTCCTGGCAGCCTTTGGAGAGCTCTTGTGGTTCATACCGTTCTTTCTCCGAGGTCGTTGCTGGATGCTCTTTGTAAATTATCTGCAGGTGCTCTGCGGCGTGGAGCTGATTTATACATGTATTTGTTTCTCCGAGTCGTTTTACTGTTTGTCTGCTTTTGTAGTTTCGGTACAAGCGCCGCATATTTCGACATTTGCAAGTTCAGGACGAAAAGAAGCTGCAAAAAGTGAACGCCAAGGTAGATATGTATCCTTATTTTTTTGCGAATAAAAATATACATATTTAAATCCGATGACTGAAGTATTAGCAGCTATACAGTTGAACGGAAAAGTTGATTTCAATCGTGATTTTCTTATTCGCGTTGGCTCTTTCTGTTCCATCAGCTGGTGTCTTCACGACATTTGGGTTTGTCTTGCAGAGTAAGCGGCGAAAGTTCATGGACTTCATACTTGCTAACAACGTGCAGGGCTTAGAAAAACTGCTCGGAAAGGGCCTGGATCCGAACTTCCAGGACGACAGAACTGGGGGTGAGTTCCCTGTGGTTGTTTTTACCGCGTTTTTGTATGTCATTGGTATGGCTTCTGTGTGCATGTGCGTTTGTTTGCCGTGAAGATTTCGCTCCTGCAGTTATTGTTGCCTCGGCGTTTTAGAGACTCCGTTTATGCTGGCCTCTACGCAGACGAATTGCATGGACCTTATGAAATTGCTTGTGTTTCACGGTGCCCACCTCGACTTCCGAGCCAAGGATGGGTCAACAGCTGTTCACAAGGCGACAGTCACTGGACGAGTAGACTCGTTGAAAGTTAGTATTTTTTTTTAGTCGACTTTTCCTGATGCTCGTTGATGTTGACGCCGAAAGCTGAAGCTAGCCATGCAATATTTCTCGCGTTGAATTGCGCTTAATCTCGTTTTCAACTCTGTTGTGTGCCGTCTCCTCGCATCCTTTTCATGTAGTCCTAAACAATTGATTTCCGTGAAACGTTTCCCCCTTCCCGCCTTAGCGCGTGCCTGAGCAAATTTTTCACGCGCTCATGTTTATAATGCCCAGCTAAAGACTTGATGCGTAAGTATGATCCACATTGGCATGTTACCTCGCCTGTTGGATGTCTCGCTAACTGACCGACGGGTTGTGATCTTAATCCGCCGCCTTGCCGCAAACCTACGTCTTCGATTGCGCGGCTGTCTGCCTGTCTGGCCGTCTATCTGGTGTCCCGTTTTGGTTATCGGCGTGTCTGTTCCTCTATATGTCTACCTGCGTTGATATTTCGCGGTAGTGTTTTTCTATATCAGCCTTATCTTATTCTTTGTCATACCCTTGTCCGTGTTGCGCCTTGATTGAAGGATTCGCTGAACTTCAACACATCCTCACGCTTGTGCAGTGTGCTTACTTGCGAGCTTGCGCGAGAGCGCGCACAATTTGATTATAGGCACTAGCTCATTCTGCACTGACAGCCTTAGCGAAATCGATACTAAAGTTTTTAGTTGGGTTAGCGTGCCAGGCGAATGGTAGATTTAACTTTTCCAAGCGATCTGCAGGCCTTGAGGTAGATATCTGCGAGTCTCAACGTAAGCTTTTTGATTATCCCTCTTTGTGATCGCTTTAAGATAGGGAGAGGGCCTTCTGATAGCCCTCTGCGATCCAGCCAGCACTCTTCCCCCCACCCTATCTCTGCTATTAATTTGTCGTTCTCTAGGTACGTTGGACACGTTGGACACCGCGAGCGCTCTTTTTCAACGACTAGTGCGCAGATGTCTGTCTATAGACGATTCAGCGCACTACGTTTCAGCGCGCCTTGTTTTAGCTACCACGTTTTGGCGCTGCCACGTTTCAGCGCGCCTTGTTATAGCTACCACGTTTTGGCGCTGCCACATTTCAGCGCACCTCGATTCAGCTCACGGGGTTTTAGCGCAGGAATGGGTTGCCCTTCATTCTTGTCCTTGCAATTTCTGAACACGACATGCTTCTCACAAGTAGTCAATAATTTTAGCTGCATCTCAAAATGAACAAACGCGATTTGAAAAATTTTCAAAGATCTGCTTTCATATTGTGAATAACCAAGGCAAGGGGGTTGGAATTCTAATGCAGATTTATTTAGGTAACCTGGGGCAAGATAAGCTGACGTGTAGATGTGAATGTGGTTGCGCTGAAACGTGGCAGCGCTAAATCGTGGTAAGCTGAAAAGAAGTAGCTAAAAAAGGAATCCGCTGAATCGTTGTTGCGCCGATCTGTCGCTCGCTCCGTTTCGGCGTTAAGTCCATTCTTACGTGTTAGCTTGCCGGGTTTGGCGCGGGGCTTGTTGGCGAAATCCCATTCTCATGTGCTCATCACTTTGACCCGGCTAACACGAGTATGTGGAATGTTGATCTGCTGCTGCGGCTGTGGTCGATTGCGGTTGGCAGCGCCTTCTTATTGCTGTGGATTTCAAAGGTTTGCCTGATCGAGTGAGGAAGTTTTCTTGGTTTTTGGTACTGCAGCATATTGAGCTTGCTGCTCTATTAGTATTTTTGGCTTTTGCTGCTCTATAGATACCTCTAAAGCTTGCCTGGTTAGTGGAGTTTGTGGTGGCTGTAAGTCATCTCTTAGTAGAAAGCCGATTCTTTGTGTAGCTGTTACCGTTATGGCCCCTAGTCTCGCGCGCGACGAGATATTAGTGCGTCTGCGTCAGTCCAGCGCATTAACTAAGACTGTCCAGTTAGGGTCAAATAGATTTTTTGATGCAGGCTTCATTGCTTGTTACGAAACCAAGAATGCCTCGTTGATATGTTACGTTCTCGTGTAAGTTCGGTACCCAATGGCGCAAACGAGGTGGATGATATTATGGCACGCTTTTATACGGTATACGGCATCTTAGGCAGTCATTATGCAGCAGTTTTTAAACCCAATATGTACGTGCCACGTAAGAATAGCTTCTTTCGGCCGTCTTAAGGCAACACTGATGGACTTGTCATTTTTTCGCGACACTGAAGAGTGTGTTGACAGAGAATGTACAAGACATATTACCGCTTCTTTGTACTTGTTTTCTAAAGCATCGTAGCCGTAATAACTGGATTTTGATCTTTAACGTGTTCGATTTTTTTTCTCGTTCTAGTGCCTTCTCGATTTAGGCTCGTCGCCAAATTACAAGGATGCGAAGGTATGGTTGCGTCAGTATAGTTGCGTGTGTATGGTTTCGTGTTTATAGTTGCGTGTGTATGATTTCTCTTTTGTTGTTGCGAGTGTATGGTTGCGTGTGTAAAGTTGCTTACCTTAGTGTATTGCTTCTTTGCTTGCAAGTTATTGAAAAGTCCTTTATTATTATTAGGGTTTGTCTGTGAATGTATTCCGAATAATAAAAAATTATAGGCTTTGCTGAAGATTACGTAATGCCATCTGTGCAACTCTTGTCTGATATCGGGGTTGCGTTTATGGGAGGAGGATATTTTGACGGCTCCGGACAAAGTGTGCTTTGACGATAGAATGATGTCAGTCGACATTCTGTGTTAGCTCTAGGCAGACCTTCTCTGATGACCGTGTTCTGTTCGTTCAGCGTCTGTTCTCTATTTGCCAGTTTGCCATGTTTTCATGACAAAGTCAAGATATAATTAAATTATGCAACGCCTGGACGAAATAAGTGGACTGCCTACGACCAAGATAGACCTCGCCTGGTGCGAATTATTATAACGTGATTAAGACGATATCATCGTAACACTCATTCCAAAATACTCATATGATTCAGATATGCTCCGCGATAACTTCTTCAAAATACGATAATAATGTTCAGCAACAAAATTCAACGAAGGGGGAGAGACAAGGCTGTGGAGGGGGAAGTCCAGGGCAGGGGCAATTTCAGGGGGGGGGGCAGCTATAACGCCAAATAGGGCAATGCTATATATACACTCCAATCTAGCACCAAAAGCCGCCAAACTAAGCTTCTTTCTGAATTCTCTTTTGTTGCAATGGAGAGCTCTTGAGCGTCCAAGTTGTGACACCGTCTTTTTTTCGCGTCGATTCGTCAAAATTGAGTTCAAAAGTTCAATGTTTTTCGTATAGTAGTCGGATCGGGGCGAAGGATGGCGGCCCGCTAATCTCTTCGCGGTATTGCTTGAGCGCTTGTGTCAGCTTGCGACCGGATTACCTCGACGATAAGCAGCTTGTTTACTAATGCAGGTGCTTTCAGAGTTGTCGAGGGAAATGGATGGCTTAGTGAATGGTTTCAGTCGGATTTTAATTTATGCTCGGTAATGTAATTAACGTATCAAAATGGAGAAGATGATCATCTGTCTTACAAAATGAGGCGTTAACTAAACCGATGAGAAATTTTAAGTTCTTTCTTTGCGATGCGTAGCCATGTTCAAGGAAATCCCGTTGAAAAAAGTCTTTTAAAATCAAAAAGCTTCTATCGTCTACATTGCAAGAACATTTAGAGCCAGTCCAATTTTTTATATTTAACGTGTAAAGATCTTCGTTGGCAATTGACTTAATATGCTCCGGGAGCTCGTTCCAAACCTTGGAGGTTAGGGGGAATCAGTGAATACTTTCATTTTATGATTTCATCGATGTCAACTTACGTTTAGGGGCTGACGCCGCTCTATTGGTGCGTTCTTGCTGGTTCCAACGCGTACATCTGTGAATTGCTCCTCACCGAGCATGCGCACATCGGCGTGTGCGACCTGCAGGGTGCACAGGAGATCCACCAGGCTTGCAAACTCGGCTTCGCGCAGCACCTCGAGCATCTAATTTATTTCGGCGCTGACGTCAACGCCCGAACTGGATCGGGAAACACTCCCCTTCATATATGCGCTCTGGAGAACCAGGAAAGCTGTGCACGGGTGCTGCTGTTCCGAGGCGCAGATCGGACCTTGACGAATTTTGCTTTGCAGACTGCCTACGACGTAGCGGTTGTGGCCAATAACATAGAAGTCGGTGCTTTGATAAAAGACTTCGATCAAGCTCAAGTCAGGGTTATCACAGAAGTGGCTGCAAGAAAGGGGAGGCGTCGCGAACTTTATAATAATCGGCAAGTGTCGTTGCCGGCTGGCTCGGAGCCATCTCCGAACGTTGCATTAATGCGGGCGGCATCGAGCCCTGACGGCGAATTAGTTGCGGCGCTGAAGAAGCGCAAGGAGTCGGTGAAAAACAGCCTGTCCGACCACGACGGGCATGACGACGATTTTTCGGGCTCTGAAACGAGCTCCGACAGTGAAGACGAGCCGAAAAAGTATAAGCGCACGTTCTCCAATGCCGGTGTGGGTACGAAGCGATCGCCCGCCCCGCTGAAGATCAACCCCTCCGGGACAGTGGTGGTGCGAAACAGACTATACGCCAGCACCCCTGGCAGGCTGTTCATCGCCGTGGCCGATTACGTACCGCAGCATGCAGGGGAGCTGGCGCTTGTCAAGGGCGACTCGGTGGAGGTGCTCTACGTAGGAGAGAAAGGTTTCTTCGAGGGCACTGCTCGTGGTAAAGCGGGTTGGTTTCCGAGCTACTGCGTTCAGGAAATCAAGAAAAGCGCAAAGGCCGGTCCTCGCTCCTGGTTTGGCAAGAAGAACGCGCCGACCGAAGCCATTGCTCAGGCTGCCCCACGTGATGCCCCGCTTGCTCGAACCGTGACTCTTCGTCGTGGTGACAAGGGGTTCGGCTTCAATTTGCGTGGCGCCAATTCCCATCTGCCGCACATCGACTTCTCCCCGACGCCGCAGTTTCCTGCCCTGCAGTATATCGGGGGAGTCGACAAGGACGGAGTCGCCGATTGTGCTGGTCTCAGGGCAGGCGATTTTGTGCTTGAAATCAACGGCGAGAACGTCGTGAACGCCACTCACGGCTATGCTGTGGCTCTCATCGGCAAGACTGGTGGCAGGAGCTTAGATTTGAAAGTCATCACTGTTGCGCCCGAGACACTGAACAAGGGTTTCCTGCTTTCCAACGGAACCATTAGGTCGAAAGACGTCAGTGATGTTACCGATGCCAGCCGGAGGGAGTCCGTACCTGTCTCCGCGCCTGTCTCCGCGCCTGAAGTTGTAAACCAGAGACCCCCCGTCGAAGTCACGCCTGTGGCGTCGAAGAAAACGCAGCCACCTCCCCCACCCGCCCGGTCGTCTTCGACAGTCCTGTCTTCGCTTCAGGCGTCTGATCAGGATGATGTCGTTGGTGAGCTGCAAGGCGGCATCGCTGCCGAACCGGAAACGGTCATGCTGGAGAAGCGAGACGACCGTGGGCATAGCACCAAGTCGATGTGGTCGGACAATGCCTGCAAGCTTCGAGGCAATGACGTTCAGATTCGCGAAGAAAACATTGCCCGTGGTATGGGCCGTAAACAGAAAGCTCTCTCCTTCGATCTGGCGAGCGAATTTGAAAGAAAGTTCCAAGAGATCACGAAGCAGGTTGTTGTCAATGCCTCCGACTATCCAGGCGCTTCCATGTCCTTGCCACCGCCTGTCGCCTCCACAATACTTGAAGAAAGTGCGACGGTTGTTGCTGCTGGTGGTAGCAACAAGCTAGACGCGGTCGATCAGCGCATGTCCCACAGCAGCAGCGGCAGCTCGAGCTCGTTAGCCTCGGCAGGCAGTGGAAGTCCTGGAGCTCGGCGACCTCTGACCACGGGACCCCAAAGGCAGACGCCTCCTCCTTACGAGTACTCGATTGAAAGCCTTCGTCGGCGGCGTCTTAGTGAAGAGAACCAGGTGGCCTCCGCTCCCGAGACCCGCTCCATTCCGATCGATGCGAACTTGCGTCCGAGAAGTATGGTCTTCCCCGTGCGTCCCACGATGATGTACGACCCTGAGGTTCGAGCTGATTTTTCGCGACGAAGCCCGCGGATGCCGCGTCGCCTTCCTCCGCCCGGTCCCATGCAGCCGCAGATGCATTACAATCATCGTCCTATGCTGGGCCACAACGGTGCGCCGGTCTATCCTGGCCACGATCAGATGTTCGCTGCGTACAATAACCGCTTGTCGGTGGACGATCAACATTTCGCCACAATGCGCTCACATAATCATCCGGGCCTACCCATGCACCCAATGCAGCAGTTTGGGGGAACGCTGCCATCAAAGCATCGAATGCAAATCGCTCATAACCTAAATCAGGCGGACGTGAATCGCGATCAGTATAGACCGGCGTTCCTCTCGGACGCGAGAATTAGCAATGGCCACCAGCAGTATCATCGTGACGAGATCGCAGCTGGTGAATTCATGCACAACCAGCAGAACTATCGTGTCATGCAAGACGCCCCCGCGCTTTCCTCGCAATCTTCAAAGCAGCCTTCGCCGACCTTTAGCCAGGAAAAGAAGCCTACGCCGACGCCTCAAACCGATGGACTGATTCTTCATTCGCAAGATCGTCTGCTACCAACCGACATGCCCTCTCAGTCTTCGATAAGACCTGTGGCCGCGATCGTGGCTGGACCTCCACCTCAGCCGGAGCCGGACTATGACTCTGAACCGAACGGACATGCAGCTGCTACGGCTCGTATTGATCCGAATATTCCGTCTGTCAGCTTGAAACTAGTTGAGCCGTCGATTCGAATTGTGGCTAGTAGCATGCCGCCTCCCCCTCCACCACCGCCTCTACCTCCGCTAAGCAATCTCGAATCCTCAAAAGCGAACGCTGTCGCTGCACGAAGCGAACGCAGAAAAATGTCGCAGCCAGAAAGTGCCGTCAGCCAGGTCGGCAAGGTGACGTCTCCGACATTGACGTCGGTCAATCGCCGACAGCAGCACCCGGCAGTGGAAGTGAGCCATGACATTGGTGAGAATGACTCGAGCGGCGACGGTGTTTTTCATCGGCGCGACAGTGCCACTGGTTCGGACTGCTCGAATTTGTATAATTCGAGCTCGAACGCGAGCTTGGACAGTCAGTGCTCCAAGGACTCGGGCTTCGACCAGTCGGACGGTGACCATTCTTCGCTCCTTGCCCAGGCCGTGGCCAAGCAGCGAGCCAAGTTGGCGCAGAGAGAAAGCGTTGGTTCATTAGGCTCAGCCAAAGAGCCGGCAGATGTTCGTAAAATTGAGGTGCCGGTCATAGACGTGCCAGTAATCGATGAGGCACGTTTGTTAAGGCCGAGTGAAGTAATCAAGCAGACCGCGACTGTAAAAGGTGACAAAACCACGTCCGAGGAGTTCGCCATTAGTGGGGCGCGTCGGCGGGGGGACACCACCACCGCTGCCGTGCCCCCTGCCTCGCTGTCTTTGCAGATTGCGCCTCCTCCCGTTAAGCAGAAGCCCAAGAGCGGTCCTG
This sequence comes from Craspedacusta sowerbii, assembly GCA_003687565.2. NCBI lineage: Eukaryota > Metazoa > Cnidaria > Hydrozoa > Limnomedusae > Olindiidae > Craspedacusta > Craspedacusta sowerbii. The sequence continues at coordinate 9,751 of QQSS02211926.1, forward strand.
CCAGAGCGGGCAGTGGCAGTTCACAAGCTGGCTTGGAGTTGGCGAGAAAGCTGGAATCTGATCCGAACTGGCCACTAACACCAACTAGCGAAGACGCGGCGACCATATTCTTGGACGACGTCATCGCCGATGCAGAGGCGAGTATCGACTACGACCTTATCTCGGTAGGCTCCCGCGGATCAGGTAGCCCTGCTGTCAAGGAGCGCTCTGGTGAGGAGCGCGGTAAAGACCATGCTGAGCTTGACCCGGAAGCTACAAATGTTACCAATGCTAGGCCGCCATCAGCGGCGAAGGAAAACGCGCCAGTTGTTCCATCGGGCTCTTTGCCACCTCCTCCTGAGGACCTTGTCGAGGGACTGGATGTTAGGCAGCCGCAGGTTTGGTTCTACTGCTTTTTCGAGCTTTTGTTGTATTTTTATCGCGTTGTTTGGTCAGTTCTGCATACTTAGGCAAACGTGAAAGTGCTGGGGTAGCTTTTGCTATCCTGACAGTCTTCACAGGCAAATGGATGTTCTGCTGGACGCCAAGAGACTGTGTATGCATGTAACATAGTTGTAAATCCACTTCCCCTCTTGTTTTTATTGCTGCAGGATGCGGCACAGCTAACTGGCAACGAAAAGTCGTCCGACCCTCCGCCTCCGTATTCGCCTAGAAAGTAAGTGCTCTAAATTTCTAAGCCTCTTTTTTTTCTCCGTTACTCTTGCCGCCCTTATATGCCACTCAGCCATAGCAAACGAACGCCAAAATGAAGTTATGCGCTCATTAAGCTAAAAAATGGCTACGCTTTTTTACCTGGCTGTTTCCTGCCTGCTATATTAACATTTTGAGATCCACCCGCAATGTCACCCGTTCTACTTAATATTTGCGTAAATAAATAGTTCGTTCCTGAGTGATGCTTCGTGTTTAGCAACGAGGAACTTCATTGCCCAATCAGGGAGAAATCCAACCATACTCCGGCTCACTCGCCTGTGCGCGCGCATGCAACGCACGCAACAACACACGCACACAGACATACATGCGCACACGCGCACACGCGGATTATTCCGTCTAAAGCAGACCGAAATCTGCGCAAAGTCGTTCTAGCGTTATTAAATTTCTTATTGAAGTATTGTTTCTCTCAAAATCAGGAGTTTATGTATGTGATGCGTTTGTGGTACGGAACATGATCATATTTTTACACGTTTTTTTTTTTCCTGTTTGTCGCTTGTTAAGCTGTAAAGAATTGTTTCTCTCAAAATCAGGATCTCCGTAACGACTGTGAGACTGCCCGGGCAACTTTCTGGCAAGTCTTTCATGGAGTGGTCTGTGGAGGAGGTTTGCACCTGGCTGGACTGCCATCAGTTAGGTCAGTACAAGAGCGCGTTCATAGAGAACGACATTCAGGGCAAGCATCTACCGGACCTGTCCAAGGACGAAATGAAGGTTAGTAAGCATGGAGGGGTCCTTTCTTACCCTTGATTAATGGCTGTAGAGGCAGCAGCAACGTCGATGGCATCCCTGCTGATGACCGTGGCTCTATCTCGAGCACTTGCCTCCGTTTACTCGACCTGTCTATATATATATATATATATATATATATATATATATATATATA
>QQSS02211937.1:0-11344 GCA_003687565.2 Craspedacusta sowerbii
ATATATATATATATATATATATATATATATATATATATATATATATATATTAGTAACTCGGTTTTTCATCGAAACGCAACGGACAAGTAGTTTTTCAAAAAAATCTATGGATTAATTTCAAACATCCGTCAGGATTCACAAACCTTTTGATCTATCCTGATAACTTTGGGCTGCACTTACAAGATTTGTCGGTCACTCTAGCTCTAATTCACGTCTTGGTTTCTGCTTAACGCGTTCACATGCACTACTTCTGCTACTACTAGTACTACTACATACTAAGTGAACTTCGGCAAGACGCCAATACCGAAGGCTTCGAAATCACGCATAGCCCCATCTTCCGGGCACCTTCCAGACTTAAAAGGCAGTCTTAACAAGACAAGTGGATGATTGGAATGTTGCTTCTCTTCGTGGCACAAACCGCCACGTACAAGCAATCGATACAGCCCTATCTTCAGCCGCTATCAAGGTCTCGGATTTATTATCGATGATGAATTCCACGCAAGCATATACGATTTTAAAAAATCAAGATGGCGATGTCCCACTTCTGACGTTATCGAACTGTCTATCCAGCTATCATCAGATATAACGACACGAGATAATGGACATTGCATGTCCGAGATGCAATTTCAGATTGAGGCCAAAGAACTTAAGTTCAATTTGCCACATCAGCTAATTTCCCCTATAGTTACAGCCTCAACGAACTAATCACAGAGCTGATTACGTATGGAAGTTATTTATGCAGCACTTCGTTAATAATTAATAATTCAATTTCCCCGACCGAGGTAAATTAAATTGAAAACTAAATCATATGATTTCTGTAGATCCGACCACTCATGGCTAAGTTTCCGCATCTCGATGGGGATAGTGAGAAACAGCTGAAACTAAATCAAGGCAATTACAACAAAAAATAACTCAATTTTAAGTAAGGCCAGCCGCTATGTATATGTCCAAGGAAACGGAGAGAGAGAGATGGTTAGAAAGACCATTTGGTGGAGTTAGTCACACTGAGTCAAAATAGTTTTTTTAAATTCACATATTTTCATTTTATTACGACGCATTCGGTGTACCTCGGCACCACTCACTAATTCTAGGCATGGTGCTTCGGATGATGGCCTTTTGAAGATCGATCTCGCTAGTTTATGCCTTTACACCTCAACTGACAGGGTATATCGACTACGACTAATCGATTGTTAATAACATAATTATTCACGTGGTTACCCTACCGAACGGACGAATAATTTTCAAACTTAAATCATTTATTGTCAGAACGATCTTTCTCGAACAGAATTACAGGCGAGTGCCCGCAGAAACAAGCACACCAGAACAAGAGATTTGGTATCTCTATCTCCTCATCTCTCTTGCAAAATAAGAAATAAGTGCAGTGCAAGCATTACGTTCACGATTTTTTCATCGTGTACAGAACTTCTCGGATTTCTAGCAGCCATTCTTGAATCAGACTTGATTCTTTGCTAATCACTCCGTAAGAACCTCACCTTGTCATCCGGGTTTATGTTTTTAAGTAGGCACTTGTAGTGGAGTTTGTTCTCAAGGCATTCTTGCACATGGTCGTGTTCAAAATTGACTGTTAATATTAGTAAAAAATAACCATACTAATAGCAATAACAATAACTTTGATTTTTTGAAACTTCATATATTTTTCAATCTACCACGACACCAGAGTAATAATAATAATAAAGAAAAACGTAAATTTTGGTTTGGTCTAGAGCACAGATTGCCGTACAGAGGTTCATATCACATGAACACACAAATTTTGAAACTGGCCAAGTTAAGAAATTCACAAAGTCTTCCATTCCCCCCAACGTCAGACGCGTTCCGCGTCAACCTATTCGGTTCCCATGCACATCACTGATGAGCCCCAGGTATTTGGCGATTAATTAGTGATTCGGGGGCTAAGACTGTGGCAATCTCGTACAACAGTTCACTTGAGAGCTTACGTTCTCGTGAGACAGCTCTCGAGGTCTCCAGGAATTTCGAGTTCTTCACGGGACTCCAAGCAGTTGCTTGGCCAATTATGACACCAACCAAAAGTCTCTGACGAGGCCCTTGGCAGAGACGAAACGTTCGTTGGCCTAGCCATTTAATAATAATATGATTGACATTGAAAAAAAAAAAAGGAAAATAAAAAAGCAGATAAGAAATTATTGACTGCAAACGTCACCTGCTATGCACGACTCGATGTGGTAGTATGAATACGCCCCCCCTCGCCAGATTCGCGCAAGAGGATCGACACCGAGTTATCGCATAGATCATCGCATCATTTTTCGAAGAGATCGGTTATATCCACCGATATTTCAAGGCACTTCTTCACAAATCTTTATTGGATTCCCGAAAGAAAGTAAACGAAGAAATCTTTGACACGTGTCCCGTTCTGTCAGTGCGTTTATCATGACAGGACAGCCCAAACAAAATAAATAAACAATTAACAAACCAAAAAAAAAAACGACAGCATCAAACAAGAAACCGATCCTCGAAGACCCTAAAAGAAGCGGCTGAGTGCAACAAAACTTTTCTTTTGGTCCAGTCAGCTAGGTTCCTCGCTTCGACAAACCCACACACACACACACACACTCTCATCTATATGCAGCCCTGCCACTTCGAGCGTTAGGAATGCTCCGTGTTCAGCACTTCGTGTTCTAACACTGTGTTGCAAAGGCGACGTGACTTATCACTGCTGAGCTGCAGAGAACACGCTCCTTGCGACGTGCATAACGAAAATCGCCGCGTCACGCCGAAACGTGCGGAGGAGGCCGGCTAAGTCAATTCAGACAAGCAAAGCATCTGGCATACTCAAACACATGCCGCAGTCATATTCACATACAATCCCATAAAGTAATTGCCGACCAGAAACAAGTGTTCATGAAACGACTCCGCGACGGACCGATATCGGTTGTTGATGACTGTCGTTAGGCGACATGCCGTCGTGAGGACTATTACTTGGACATCATCATTTTGACAAACTCTGAAATAAAATTTTAAAAAAGGAAATCCAATAACAGTGCTTGTACCGAACGTGCTACAAGAAGAACGCAAAAACCTCAAAATGGCGCCGAGGCGGGTGGTCTAAAAATCTAGCATATCCTACGCCAGATTAGAACCATGCGTCTACAACGGCATTCAAGAATTTCTCAGCCATGATGAATAATTAAAAAATGCAGCGAGAGGCGCACTTATGTGTGTCGGCATCGACGCCTCCATGTAGCTGGAACGTGCGACTGACTGGTTGGCCGGCCATTCGACGCGAACCAGTGAACATATAGCGCGAAGTATTCATACCGCATGAATGACTAATTGACTCGAACCCCGCCACGCGTAACTCACCCGTAGTCAATAGATAGCCAGATCACAATGGTCGCCCTGTGTTCGGCTGACGTATTCAAAGAGCTGGACTAAGGAGCACGTCTTTGACTAAGCTAATGACACACACAAGACACCAAACGAGTCGGAACCTTAACGACTAAGCTTAGGACGAAAAAAAAAAAAAAAAAAAAAAAAAAAAAAAAAAAAAAAAAACGAAGTAAGTTACAAGACAGCACCAAAACAATAACGCTGGTGGGTGGAGTTTTGATGGTGAAATTTTACGCCAAACGAAACCGAAGGGAGCCTCCCAGATGCAATACGTAGAATGGAACACCACGCGAACCGAGAAGGAAATGAATGGGGGATTAACTACCGCGACGCATTAAGCTGGTACCATTCACTCGGCAGCGACGGCAACAACAAACTTTTCGCTGGATACAAAACCTATATATTTTCGGGTTTTTTTTTTTAGCCTTTTTAATTTCCTCTACTACTAGGAGAGTTACGAATGTAAGAGAGAGAGAGGCAAGCAAGAGAGCTATGCAGCTCGATCAGGGGAATGTGCGGCGCAAAAAACTGGGAATGAAAATCATCTTCTAACTTGCTAGCTGTGGCGAGCTAGTGCCGGATGCCCGGGCAACCCTCGCACTGCATACATCCAAGCCATGCAATATTTACTGCAAGTAAAACCACAAAAAAAAAAAAAAAAAACGACGCGACTGTGAGTTGCAAAATTGAACTCCATGACGCACGTTTCACCTTCTGAATTGCAAACAGGTGAACAGATAACCCCTGCAGACGAGGTATAAGAAGCCATATAATACGACATTATACGACATTATCCACTACATGTTTTCAAATGTTATGTCCCAACGAACACGAGCCGTAGCTGGCGTAAGGGGGGGGGGGTGTGTGTCGCCAAAATGGCAGACGGGGAAACATACGGTGCTGAATTCCACTTAAGCCAGACCTCGATGAACATGCAAGTTTTGTGCTACTAGCCGGAAAAGTTGGACAGAAGCTGGGATGGAAGCCGCCGACTACATTCCAAGACCACAAAGTTGTGCCAACCACCTGCTATTCCTCGACATCCAGAACAAAATATCGAAAGGAATACTATATAATAAAATTAAACTTCACAAAGAATAGATACATTAGCATCCTTCATTGCCAGTTGTTTAAAGAACGGCAGGAAAGTTTTGTAGATGAGAATACGCTATCACATGAGGCCTGAAAATGGGCAGGATAAGCATGAAGCGAAGCTTACCTTCATAGTTTACTTGTCCATCCCCATCAATATCAGCCTCTCTAATCATTTCATCGACTTCTTCATCCGTTAGTTTTTCTCCGAGGTTGGTCATTACATGACGAAGTTCAGCTGCACTGATGTAACCGTTGCCATCCTTGTCAAACACCCGGAATGCCTAAAGCAGCGCGAAACTATTTTTATAAGCACTTCCAGCTAACAACAACGATGGCAGGCAATGCGAAGGCAGCAGCAGCAACAACAAAAAGAATAATAATAGCAATATTAATAATATTCATTAAAAAGCAAAGAACATTGAGACTTAAGGACCAATGAAGTGCAACAACCAAACAAAAATAAAATCCAGAAGCCAATTTGCAGTTAACTCTTTCCAATGCTAGCACTTTGCAGAAATTTGTTGTTAATTGACCATCACTACTTCCTTCCAACACTACCATGATTCTACCACAATTGCACAGCATAACAGGCCAATAAACTTTCATGAGGTACTGGATAAATAATCATGACAAAGTGCACAAACTTCTTTTATTTCCTCTTCGGTGTCTGTTTCCTTCATTTTTCGTGCCATCATGGTCAAGAATTCTGGAAAGTCAATAGTTCCATTGCCATCAGCGTCAACTTCATTGATCATGTCCTGAAGCTCAGCTTCGGTCGGGTTCTGTCCCAAACTTCGCATAACCGTACCCAGCTCTTTGGTGGTGATCGTGCCATCGCCATCCTTGTCGAACAGGGAGAACGCCTCCTTGAATTCTAAATAATTCATCAAGAAGTGCTGCAAGCTATTGTGAGCAGGAAAAAGCATCAAGATAAATTATAGCCCAAACCTTTACGGTTCAATAACAAAACTGCCAAGGACCTGAACCAAGACAGGAAAATTATCAACTCACCAGCAATTTGCTCTTCAGACAATTGGTCAGCCTAAAATCAAAACAAGTAACGGTTAAATCAACATATAGGATACAGTCACGTTAAGTGCTTTACAACAAATAGTCGGCGGCATAATAAGAGGAAAAAGAGAACATTCTTGGACCATCGTACCAGCTATAACTCGGCAGAGAAGTTCGTGATTTTTGGGGGTATCTGATGTATCTAAGGTGATGACATAGGAGAAAAAGCTGCAGAAAAAGGTTTTAAAAGTTAAGAGTTAATCCTAGTTAATTAATTGAGAGGAATCCGTGGAGCAGGAATAGTAATTCGACTATGGCATAATTAATTTACGCGATTAAACTTGCGTGGATCGTAACTGACGTTTGCGAGATAAGCTTATCAGCAACGCAGCAAATGTTCTGCTGAACTAGGAATTTGTTCCGCATGTCTCAAGCAAAGCTGGTGCACGTTATCGTTAATAGATATAAGCCGCTTTACAGGATTTCTTTCAAACGCTTACTGTATGTGCTCCGAATACTTTCGCATATACTCTTATAAGTCTTCAAGAATTCACCTAAGAACAGATTAACTATCGAGCTTCGACTCATCGAGTGAGGGCAAAGTAATCCTAGCACCTACAGCCACAAATCTTCGCAAAAGACGAATGCTAAAAACTATGGGCACAAACAGCGTGTCAAGTGACAAGAATACTCGAACTCGTGCTTCCACTGACCAAGCAGGGCAGCTAAAGCCGGCATCTCAAAAACACGCGACCGAGTACGCAACGCCATTGCCAGCAAAACCATTGCTGTTGCACCGCATAACAACGTCCTTACCATGATTGAATGCTAAATCTGGGCGGTAACAACAGGAAGAGAATACACGGATGAACTCTGTCGAGCTTCGGAAAGATCTGCGACAAGAAGGCACTCACCGAAAGGTTGGTTTATAAACGCAAACCTGCGCGCCAATCGAGTTGCAGAACTTTACCAAATATGGAGACAGGGACAAAAAAGAATGATTCATGTAATTCCAGTTTAGCAACGCTAAGAAGGTCACGTGTTTTAATTTTCATGAGCTATTTATTTCCTGAATTGCCAAAACACGTGACCCAAACAGAAACCCTACATAATGGAATTCACAACACTCGGTTCTATCTGTACATTCTAATTGAGTTGCCTTTTTAAATAGAAGAAAGAAGTTTCTTGAGAACTGATCTATTCTCCAGTCTATTAAATCTCACATCAGTCCGTACGGAAGGATAACTTCTGCAATCAGCAGGAGCCGAGGTTAGCCTTTCATCTAGCGAAGCATAGCTATGGTTACGATCGTACTCTGCCATTCGTCAACAGAAGGCCATATATGGCGCATTGGCAACCAATCGTTCTCCCATCTGCTCGCTCGTTAAGAAAAAAACAGCCAAGGTAAATTACTGACCATCTTTCCATATCCAAGAATCAAAACAATTTCGTTAAATATACTTGCGAGGATTAACTAAGCTGAACATTGCTAATTATTCTAAAAATACAATGACATTTAAAAGTTGGATTCTCCAGAATTCAAATAATACAAATATTCTAGAAAACGCGAGGTCTCGAAAGTGTTTAATGTTGCTCTTTTGTGTTCAGTCAAGAAGTTGGTGTCTTGATGTAAATAGCTTGGATGATCGAGTAGAAAATCCCGGTGACGTGTCCGCTGTGGGATCTTGCAGTCTTCTTGTACATTGTAGAAGCGTTCGGCGCATCGCAGTACTTTTCCCATCATGTCTGGTCGAAAAAGGCTTACTCAGGAAGAAGAAGTCCTCTTGCAGGACTTTAGCAGAACAGTATCTACGAAGTCCCAGGCATTATTTTACGGAAATGCTTTGATGGTTACGATATTGCCTCTATGTAAGCTGATGTATTTTGATTTTTATCTCTCGCCTGACCTTGTGATGTTTACATTGAGTTATTTAAAGCAAAAGGAATAATTACCTCGTTCTTTTTTTAAAAAGCACATTTATAATTAAGCATTGCCTGGATCGGTGTTGCTGCAAGCAACGGGATGGGTTTATTGGTTGTAGTAGATCTGGTTTATTGGCCTTTGCATTGGAAATTATCGACCTTGACGCAGGACAGATTCATATTTATAAGTTAAACTTTCAGCAGGGATTTTTCCATTCAGTTAATTGCATGAAAGATCTCATACTCACTGTTGAACTCTGTCATGCCTAGTTCATGAGACTATGGTACTTGTCTCATTTGTGTTGCAAGGTTATCAAAAAAGATCATTTGTCAGATTTTACTTACTATATTTCGGAAGATAGTTGGAACAGATATGAATCCTACTTATTTGAATATTGTACTCCTAGGTCTAGGCACCAGAGGTGAAGGTTGAGAAACTTTTGGGCTTTTCTTTAGGGCTCTTCTGGAAAGTGCATTTAATGGACCCAAAGACTTACGGCGTGCTTTTTGCTGTTGGAACAATAGTTGCAGCCTACTTAGTCGCTTTTGCCTACAAGAACACAAAGTTTACCCTCAAACACAAAATTGCACACAAATTGGAAGGGCCAATATCCAAAGAGGTATTACCTGTAAACCTGTTTTTGTTTCAGTCAGTAGATTTCTTTGCTTTGTGTTACATGATGGAATATGTCAACGATGAGTGGACTATTTGGCTTTCCTCGCAGACATCTACTGTAATTTCAGTGTTTTACTTGCATCTTGTGCCTGTACTTTACCTTATATTTGCTACGACTCGCACGAGTTGTTGCAGACTTGTTTTGCAGTGTACGAGTGGATGATTGTGTAAGCATACTGTACTACAACCTTTCTATTAATTTTGATTTAAATTTTTCAAGATGACCATCAAGAAGAATGTATTATATGGTTTCATTCCTTGAGTTTTAGCTACATGCTTGGCAGGTGTTGCAGAGCTGTACTCATTTGTATTCTTAAAGCCTTACATGTTCCATCTGCCTTTGTTGTACAAATGTCAAGTTTATAACTTAAGTATTCTTTAGCTGAGAATGTATCCTCTTTTCTTGATTTAAGTGTACTAATAGTTGATTGGATATAGGTAAATTTGGAGTTGGACTCGAAGCCGGAGACTAAGAAGCTCTCTCGCAAAGAGAAAGATGATAGGATTCTGTGGAAAAAGAACAATGTGGCAGACACTGAAGCTACAACCTTCGCCATTTTCTACAGCAACACACTTTACTTGTTCATCATCATAATCACTTCATTTTACCTGCTGCGTTCCTTTTCGCCATCAGTGTATCCTTTTAGTAAATGTGCTTTTGATTTTCAATGTCTAATCAATCTCAAGCTTGGTACGATTATCGTTAAGCTTTTGCTTTCTCTATTAGTGTTCTCCAGCATGCCATGAATTATAGTGACATTTAAGATATCCAGTTGCATACGTTCCTTGACATGATTTTACAGGAACTTTTCTTTGTCAACAGGCGTTGCTGCCGGATTAGTTGCTCTGCTTTCTACTGGGAGTCAGTAAATCATCTTCTGCAAAGACATGTAATGTGACTAGCTTATTAGGCATTAGCAGATTCATACATTTTGAAGATAAACTTTTCCAGTCAAGCAGTGACTACTTTCATGTCTCCATGTGAATATTATGTAAGCATGACTTCCCCGCGTATTTTGACAGTAAGTTGTGTATGTGTAAGTCTTCTCATACCTTGTGCTTTTGCTTGTGCGTATGATTGTGAGTGTGTGCATGTGTTCTGCATTTGATGTTTGAGGAACACAAGGTTTGGGCCATGGAATGTGGCTAGGTGCTTGCATGGTATTTTTGTACACCAGGATAAAGCTGGTCAATGTTATAGAGCTTGGAAGTCTTTTTTTTTTCAGAGCTGCCTTGATAGCGCTTGTATCCATTTATCATTTAAGTGATTTCATTCTCGTTCCTGCTTGAAATGTTTCTGCAGCGATATCTCTCCATACATTAGCAAAAACGGGTCGTTCTGATGCTCCCGATTTTTTTGCACGTATAGTATGAAATGGTTGAACGTAGGGAGACAGACATGTCCTTGTTGGTTGATACCGTCCCGCGATATTGTTTTTAAAAGGTCTTGCGGCGATGCCCCCTGGCTTGAATGCTCTTACCGGGTCAGATATTCAGTGGGATTCTGTGGGTAAGGATCCTTAGCAACTTACGAACCAGTTGGATCTTCGGGATCGTACTCGGATGGATGTGACGTATTAAAGGATTCTTTGTAACCTAGGGCCGATGGTTATGTATGCTAGAAAACCTGGCGGTTATGGGATACTTTCCAGCGATTCCTCAAATGTATTACTAACGGACGTTTCTTTCTAACAAAATCGGACTTCCCAGGTATACATTAGTTCTACCTACAAATCTTCTTAAGGCTGCCAAGTAGGCCGGAGCCTATGATTCTCAAATTACAAATTTTCTTAAGGCTGGTAGAGGAGTTTTTAAGATTCATTGAAGGTCGGCTAGCAGAAGCTATATCTCAGGATCCTTTAAATTGAAGAAAGACTGACTCCCCACAGGAGGGTATAAAGTATAACTGCGGTTGAGTTAGTTGAGTTACATACCGAAGGCCTATGGGATGATGAATATTAGACGTAGATGTTTTTGAAGCACGGACTATTCGGGTCAAGACATTTTGAAGCTTGTATAGGTTAAGATACAAGAACCAACTGGTCTAAGTCAGTTCAGTCGGAGATTACAGCTGGAAAGAACGAAGCTTAAACTTTAATTTTAGAGTAAGGCAGTCATAGGTTGCATAATCGAATGGTCTACTGAGTCTGTATCGCATGGGATATAGTTGAGACCGAAAGGAGCAAGTTTGCAGGCGTCTTATTTTAGTAACTTCCAAGAATAGGACGGAGCGCCCGCAACATCGACTGACTGCCAGCGTTTCCCATTCTAAATCTTCGTAACGCTTTGCAGCTGAGGCTCCCTTGGGGCTGAGGTTCCTATCCAGGAACCAGATATACCTTGGGAGGCTTGGCATTGAGTGGTTTCCAATTCACTAAGTGACGAAGTTCCAAATGGTGAGTGATAGGCTACATCTCCGTAGTGACGGAAGGGTCTAATAAACGACGTATAAACTGTTATCAGGCAACTATATTTGGGAACATTACTTCGAAAGCTGCGCAGTAGTGCCTAATTAGCTAATATGGCAATTGAAGAACCAATCTTTAACTAATATTGACCCTATGTGCTTAACTTCGCGTTTATCGTGTAAGTGTTTTTTTAAGTGTTCTATCTATGAAAGATTGGTGTATTCACGCCTATTCCGTATAAATATCCTTGTGCGGTTTGTTTGGTAAAGTTGAAAATGACTATGATTTGTTGAATCATGTCCTTGAAATTATAACGAGTTGTTTTTCTTCGCAAAGTAATTACCAATGTGGTGCTACTGCGATCTCTTTCGAAGTTGAATTAAATGCGCCTTAAGCAGAGATGGCTGAGCTGACGTTCACTTCATTCTGTCGTGTGAACCAAGCATAATTTAAAACTCAGAACAGACTTAGGAATAACTATCGGGATAGGAATTTGGACATACACAAACGTAAGGGTATCACAGAACAATGATTCACAGGCGCACATTAGCAAAACATCCTCCAAACAAATGCCTCTTTGACGCAAAATTATTCTTATTGATGAATACCGAACAATTCTGTGACCCCTAAATGATGGGAAACAGCCCTTCCAAAAAATATAACAACACCATATTTTCGACTATTGCCCGAACAACCGAAACAGCCCGCCTCATACGGCAATGGAAGCAAATTGTCAGGAGACCTAACCCACATGAACTTAATCGAGTCGACGTGAAGAATAATCGAGCCCTCTAGAGAAACAATCGAGCCCACGATATATATATATATATATATATATATATATATATATATATATATATATATA
>QQSS02211948.1:0-23594 GCA_003687565.2 Craspedacusta sowerbii
TTTTGCGTCAGAATGTCACCAATCATGCGGCGCGACATGCCTGTATCCCATTCGCGGTTGAAGTGACGTGCAATTTCCTCTTGACTTTCTGAAGGATTTCTTTCTTTGCACAAACATATTTCCCGCTTCTGCTCAATTTTTAACTCAGTTCTTTTGCGCTCTCCATCCATGTTACTAGCAAAGTTAGACGAACGCACAATGCTCTCAATGAACGCAAAATTTTCACGGAGTGCATTCGAATGTCACATTTTCTCGAATTTTCGAATGTTTGAATATTCAAATTTTAACTGACCCGGTTTCCATCACATATATCACGTTCGCAAGCGAAAGTTCGGATATTTTCAGAAGTTTAGAGGAGCATGGCGGATTAAAGTGTGGTAAATCAATAGGTTGGTATCAAAATTGCGTTGGCGGATGGCCAACAGCGAATTGGCAGATTAACAAGTAATTTCACCATAGGGATGAATTCCTGCTGTAAAATTTTGGCGGATAAACAAATTTGGCGGATTAACAAGTGGCGGATTAACGCGAGTACACCTGTGTATATATATATATATATATATATCTTTCAACAGAAAGAATACGCTTTTCAGTTTGCAGGACATGTTTCGTTAACTTCTATTGTCATTCTCAACTAAGTTTGCGCTACAAGAGACCAGTATATATACCTAGGAGGCGTGAACACTCCAATTAACAATAAATATGCACGTTCGTTAAAAAGCTTCTAAAAAGAAACATTTAACACTACAGATGCGAAGGTTACGTATAGAGGATAAATACTTAAACCACGCTTGAACAAACGCTTAAACACATGTTATACACAAATACAAGGACGACAAGGAAAACAAGGGGAAACGAGAAAAAATACTCTACAGAAAGAGCAGGGATAAATGATGAATTTGTGAATTGAGATTACGTTTGTGCCACTGGATGTGCATCGCTTCCTTAAGTTTCCTTTGTAAGTCTGTGGCAGCATGATCTAAAACAGAAAAACAATCGGCCGCACATTATTGTTTACAGTTACTATTCTTAAGCTGTTTCCAAACGTGTGACGCCCGATTTTGTCCTCAAAGGTCTTCGATTCTGGTGTTGAAATGTCTGGAGGTTTCTCCAATATAGCTAGCATTACAGCCGGCACAGGGAAATTTATAAATAACACCAGATCTAAGACTTCTAGGAAAATTATCTTTAGCACAGAAGTTGGAACTGACCTTAACGAACGTAAAGACAAGTTTAACGCGAATAACCTTGCAGCATGTATCAATTAACCTACGAAGGTTTTCATGAGTAAGAGTTGACGTGAATACAATTTAGGAAAGTTTAAAAAAGCGCAAACTACAATCCTTAGCATTCGCTACCACTGACTGATCCGAAGAAGTTATTTTAGTATAAAGGAATGATTTAATACATATGCTTATTAAAATTTAGGGAAACACCCTTAACATACTCTTAATATATCTACGTCATTTCCTTTTCCAGTCGTGTTATGACAGTGTCCGAGTTCTTTTTCAGTCTTCTTAAGATGGCATGTTTTCTTAGCGAGCTTGCCTGCAGTAACTATTAGCAAGATAAGAAAGATGTGATCTCATCTCTCCAGCTTTGCCCGGGTCTTTCAAAATTTCTGTTAAGCAGCGGCTGATTAGTTCAAAGTTGGTTAGTATGTCAGTTTTGTTGAGTTTTTTTTTGGTGGTGTTGCATAGTGCAATCCAAACTTTAGAATTTCTTCTTCGTCACAAGTAAGAGTATACGATGAGAAATTCCTGATAACATCAGATGCAGTAAATGGTAACGATGTTGCTCCGGTTAGCTTTTCTAGCTTTACTTTTTCCTGTAAAGTTAGTCTCATTAGGGCACTTCTTCACCGCAGCTCCATATAACAGTACTGGTAGCATATAGGCACAGTACAGTCTAATCTTGGTGGATACGGATGCGCTAGAGTGCCATATGTTGGGATCCAGCTGCGTCATGCAGTCTCACGTAATTGATATCCGTCAACCTAGCTCCGCCTCGCATCTGCCATTCCAGTCAATTAGACTGCCAAGGTACTTGAAAGACTTCGTGATCTCTACGGTATTGCTTGCCACTTAAACATGCTGTGGAGAAAAGGTGACAACTGTTGTTTGTATTTTCGTCTTGCTCCAATTAATTTCTAGACCAAACGGCTTGGCTTCATCTTGGATTATCTCTAGTGACAGGATAAGGACCTCAATCATTTCAGTGAGCAGTGCCAAGTCGTCTGCGTAACCAGATCTGTAAAGGATTCGTCACCAAGGTTAGCTCCAGAAAATCCTCTATGCAATGTACTCTCAAGAAGCTGATCCAAAGTTGTTAAAAATAGAGATGGTGCGATGGTGCACTCCTGTCTTACTTTTAATAGGGAACCAATAGGATAGCGTTCCATCCATACGGACACACCTGAGCGTATATGTGTAGAGCTTTCGAGTCAAGTTGACTATCTTTAGTGGGATGCCGAGACTAACAAGTAGTAAACACCTACATTTCGGTCGACCGAGTCAAACGTAGACTTCAGGTCCACATATGCAATCCAAAGAGGACGCTGATACTCTCTCCGACCCTGCAAAAGGAAGTTTAGCACGCAAATCCGATCGATGGTAGAGCGATGGAGATTGAATCCACGTTGTTCTTTTCTACTTGTTGGCAGAAGCCTGCTTTTGAGCCTCTAAATGAGTATGTGAGCAAAGAGTTTACCCGGGAAAGAGAGCAGGGTAATTCTCCGGTAGTTTTTGCAGTCACGCCTGCTTCCTGTTCCTTAGTAGACAGGTAGTATAATCCCTTTCTTCCATTCATACAGAAGCGTGCCCTTAGTCCAACACGACTGAAAAAACATTGTCAACCAGGTCACCACTGCAGGGCCACCAGTCATTAGCATCTCAGGCGCGATGTTGAAGCAGCCAAGAGCTTTGCCATTCTTGAGTTTATTCAAGGCGTCTTTGACCTCATCCTCAGTAGAAGCTGAACAGAAAATGTCGGGATCATCCTCTGCCTCGGCAGCGGCCTGTAGCAGCTCTGCTGACGCTGTTGCTGGAGGACAGTTTAAAAGCTGATCAACGTGATGCTGCCGTAGCTGGACCTTCTGTTGCTTGTTACTTATGCGTGAGCCTTGCACATCGAGAATGGGACTGGAGACAGACCACGTAGCAGAGTGAAGTTGCATAAAGTTTCCAAAGGCGTCCTTAACTTGACCGCTTGACAGAGCCCTTTCACCTGCTTCGGCTTTTTCTTCAGCCCATTGCTGACTGGAGTTTGATACTGCGTATTGGAGTTGGAATGCCGCGTCAGACAGCGCCTTAACGTTGTGTCGAGCAGAAGCAGCAGACGTCTTAAGGAGCGGGCGACACAGCTTGACGGCAATCGTGGCAACAACCGGTCTGTGGTTGGTGCTGAACTCCAAGTTGTGGTAAACGCGGCAACTTTGTGCCGCCTCCCATCTTGTGCTGACTAGGATGTGGTCAATTTCTTTGCAGGTAAGCCCATCGTTGGAGTACGTAGCGTTCCTGCGAATGGTACAGTGGTCGAATCATGAACCGGCAATACAGAGTCCTGCCCCAGCATAGAAGCTTAGCAGCCTCTCAGTGTCCTCATTTGGCATTCAAGTTCAATGAGTGCCCATTTCTGAGGCGTAACCATCTCTTGAAGTGCCTGTCACTGCGTTGAAATCACCTAGGCACATAACCACTTCTGCCGGAGTGAGGCTCTGAGATATCTGGTCTAATGACTGGTAGAACTCGTCCCTGACGTCTTCGTCAGCTTCATTTGTCGGGGCATATGCTACGATCACTGTTATACTACCAAAGCGGTGCTTAAATTTAGCACAAAGGAGCCTTTCACTCACAGGATTCCAGCTTAACAAGTGGGCAGCAGAGGTTTTGTTGAGCAACGCTCAGCAACAACTAGCGCAACGCCCGCCTGCCTGATAGCGTCTGCTGGTGGTCCAGACCAGAGGATAGAATAATTCGCCACGGAGACTTGGTCAGCACCAGGCCAGCAAACTTCCTGAAGCCCCATGATATCCACATGCGCCTTCTCTATTTTGGCAACCAACAGTCTGGTGACTCCAATTCCTAGTACAGAACGTACGCTCCACGTACCTACCTTAAAAGGCTTAGTCAACCTCAGTCTTGAAGTTGATTCCACTGTAGTACGCTTAACACAGCTGACCAGTGGTGCAACAGACTGCACGTTCCTTGGTAACCCGCACGACGAGCGATGCGGTATGGAAACTGTGGGCTGCTTGTTCGTGCAGATTTATGGGAAATAGATTTCCCTGGGTAGTTGCTAGTACTCGACAGGCTGGGATCATGGCTGGACACACTCCTTTAAAGATAGACGGCCTTGCAGTGATGTCCCTCATTCGGTAAAAGAGCTTATTTAGAGCGGCTCAAACTCGCCACCTCCCAGAGTCGTCATTGAACTTGTGAGCATTTTGACAGCGATAGATGGTACCTCCCAGCCAACACCCTCACGTTTTGGTAACTCTGCTGCTGCTCGGTCCGCGACTACTTATTCATCAGGTTCGGAAACCCGATTACATCGCAGCTAACATTCATATCTGAAGGTCGTTCCCCTATCCGTCTGTCTCCAGTCCCTACCTGGGGACTCGGGTGGTTGCCTGCAGCCCAGTTCGATATGGCACTTTCCTTAACCATCGCGCTGCGATACCCCGTTCTGAAGTTGATGAACAGAAGTCAGAACACCATCATCATCATCATCATCATCATCATCATCATCATCATCATCATCATCATCATCATCATCATCATCATCATCATCATCGTCATCATCATCATCATCATCATCATCATCATCATCATCATCATCATCATGACTCTTGGCTAGCTGCAGCCTTAGCCTGAGGTACCCTGACGTTTTCATTTTTCTTAAAGCCTTCACAATATTGCAAACATTGTAATCGAAGGTGCGACTCAGTTTGTTGTCTATACCAAAGTGTGCATGTATTCAAGTAATCATCTGAGCGATTCGATAAAATGTATCTTTGCCTTTTAACTTCGCGCACACCACATCCCGTATCCATTACAAAACTGTCATGAAACCAATGAGCAGTCATTCTATAAAGCTTCTGTTAGAAGAACTCCACGTATATGCGCTGTGGTCCACACATAACAGAATTCAGAAAAAAACTTTCTTAGCTTCTCAGCAAGGGATTTTGATGTCTAGGTCTTTGCAACCTGAACAGATGGAGACAGACCCGCAACCAATGATTCGAATACTTCCACAGATGGAAAGCATTTCATCCACAACAAAGCAGAGAATGAGTTTCACCTTGCTGTTCCAGTGGTTTCACTTAACCAGGATTTGCATAGTCGATTGTCTTCTTAGCTTCCGTCTGCTCCTTGCAATGTCGGTGGCAGTTGGCCGCTTAAACCCATTTCGGTATATTTATCTCTTACAAGCTATAGAACTACTTAACAAATAGTAAATAGTTGCTTCGCATTTAAATATTAATGGCTTGGTCTTTAGGATAAACAATTTTAATAGCGCCTTAAATGCGATAAAATTATTTAAATAGTATGTAACTATTTAAATAGTGGCCAACGCTGCAGATAGCATCAAATCTAACGATCCAAGAAAACCCAGATGTGGATAGATGGAGTTGCATGACTAACGTCGCTCAACTTTAGCGCAGACATACAGCGGACGCTTTAGTTTTGCTTGTGACCATCTTAAATTATAGTTACATACAAATATTAGAAGAGTATGAAACAAGCAGAACGAATATAGAACCCACATTTGAGTACGATGAAAAGAAAAACAACATCTCGTTCATAACTATGTATTTAACTTGGGATAAGCATTACAAAAAATTTAAAATCGAAGCGCTTGAAAAAAAAAAACCCGAAAGCTTTGTCGATTCAATACTAACGAGCTAATTCCTACGCAGCATTTGATGTTGATACGAGCGATGTCATTCGGTCCAAGGCAATTTCGTCTCATGAAAAAAAGGTCCATCACCAAAAATAAAATAAGCTCAGATATAACCAGTGAGTGTAAGAATACTACAGAACAAAGCTCAACTCAAGCCCGTCGTGAAAAAACCAACACTTTTTGGTAACGTCCTTTTCGGTAGTTTGGTCAGCATAGCTCAAGCAGTGTCAACCGCAATACAAGCACCACATGTACCCCTCCCCATTTACAACCACTCACTTCGATACCATAACAGCAACTACAGTAGACCTTGCGCAACTATCTAATGAAATATAACCGAATTACAGCATCTAATTTCTGACCGAGCTTAACACCTGTCAATTCAAAACAGGCGAAGGCACTAGACGGACGCGTGCAAATATTATAAAAGGGAAGACCGCTGTACAACTAGCACAAGAGCAATTCAACAACGAATGCTATCCGCATGTACACATTCCGTATACTGAACATTATTTTTACAGCGCTACCGTAAAAGTAAGAGCAAGCAACGATGCCAAACGAACATATTACGATAAACCTCGTCAGTTTTCAACAGATATCATGCTAGAGAAAAGCTGCACTAGCGGATGTATACGGGAACGGACGATGGCGCCTCGTTCATAAGCACTCTTGACTCTTTCGCACGCACCGACGCACATTTCGGTTAAACGTATTTCGGTCGTCTCGCCACTCTTTCTGCAATCAACAAAGCAATTCAATGAAAAAAAAAATTATGCGTACAATGATTTACAACATTTACGAAACAACACATCATACCTAAAAAAAAATATCATAACAAAATAAAAGTAAACCGGAACCCCACGCAGAAAAACATACTGCAAATCCACACAGGAAAAGCCTTGATTAAAATAATAGGTAACAACAACAAAGTCACGAATTACGACAACCAAAAACTTGCAGTTAACCATATTTAGGAAAACATCTTGTAAACAATGAACTTGATGGTAGCAAGACGAACGTTTCTGCTAACATCACTATCGCGCTCACGATGACGATACCACAGAATTTTGCATAATAAATTAGCACAAGCATTACATACCTAAATCGCTAATGGGCTGAAACTGAGTAGTCTCTTTAATACCATCGTGAAAAAAAAAGCAATGGGTGCCCTTAATATGCAAAATCATGCAGATCTTTATTAACACGTAAGGCACCAAGCCCGAGCCTTTAGGTGGGTTGAAAACCGAAAGACTCATGATGAATATGTCTTACTAGTCGGGCCCTTAGCTCTTGAAGCTAGTGTAGGCTTCAGATTCAAAAAGCGACTTGTCGATGTTAGTTATTTTAGAAATTACAGCTGGGAAGAACGAAGCTGTAAACTTTACGGTGCAGCAGTGATAGCTGATGTAATCGAATGGTCTACTGAGGCTGCTTCTCATGCATCTATATGATGCCGAAGCGAATAAGTATGCAGGAGTCCTTTTTAGAAAAAAATCTCAAGAATCAGATAAGGAGTCTATAACAGCGCCTTTCGACCAGCGTTTTCCATCCTAAGTTTTCGTTAAGTCTTCCTAAAGGTACCCTTCCAGGCACTAGATATAGTTAAGGCACTTCGGTATTGAGCGGATTCCAAGTTAGTAAGCGATGACGTTAAAAATATAGAATGATAGACAACATCTCCGAATTCAAGGGTTTTGTAAACGAATAATAAATTGCTACAAGGCTATCTCTACCAGCATTTTGTGAAAGCTACGCTCTAAAACATCCCTTTTCACTGCCTTAGCGATTAATTTGCTTGTATGGCAAGTGAAAAACAAATCTTTTTCTAACATTAATCCTAGGTGCTTTGCTTCCTCCGCCTGCTGCACTGCAGAATTTTTAAGCAGCAGTGAAAGACCAAACCATAAACTTGTTTTGTGTGTGAATTTACTTGCTTGCTCATTTGGATCGGGATTAAAAACGCTTTTTCATTGGCAAGTTCATGTTTCAATCAAGGATGGATCATGCGCAAGATCCTCTAACAGATACGAGTGCTGCGCACTATGGCAGCGTTGTTGTGCACTAAGACAACGATACGTCATCCGCAAAAACGCCCTCATCACTTCTGAAGTCGGCCATTAAGTTATACTAGGAATAGTAAGGGTCCTAATACGGAACCTACGGGAACGGCAGCAACAGAGGTTCCCAGGAAGACCAGGCACCACCTTTAATAACTCCCTGGAACCCTCCAGAGAAAGCCACATAAGCCAATGAAATAAAAAAGACCCTGATCTACTCTGGAAGAAAATAACTCATCTTAGTCTGCTGGATAGCAAACATTTAAAGCGATCAGTTGGGTAAGATTTCAAGAAGACACCAATTTATTAGAGGGCATTTTATTTTTTTTTAAAACTATACTTACTGCCGCATCTACGTTAGCTGGAGACTCGTCGTTAGGTTCGTTGATCATGGAAATGACGCTGAGCATGATGGTCTCCACTGTGTGCACGGGCAGCCATCTTTCCTCGGGCTTCTCGTAGCCGTACTTGTCCTCTCCGGGCTCGTGCAAAATCGATATGCACACTTCGCCGTCCTTGGACACTGCCCGCAAAAGCACGAAATTAATATTACAAGCAGCATAAGCACAACATCTGGCGTACACCGACAGAAAGATTCAAAACAAGTCTTTAACGTCAACAATCACCAGCAGTTCAGTTCATCATATTCTGTTCCCGGTCAGAAAAACGTCATCATACAGACCACAGGATAATCTAAGGACTAGTGTTCACACGCCACCGCAAGTGAAGATACATCGAGTGAACACGGTTCTTTCAACGTAAACTAAATCCACGTGTTTCTTTTTATCATTAAACTTACATCTCCACTATATCCACTCCAACTCAACCCTTCACACACGCACACACTCAAACACATATATGCGCGCACGCGCGCACACACACCCACATACGCACACACACACACACGTAGGGACAACAAAACCATATTCGCGGACAAAAATGCGAATATCCGCTGTAAGGAGTTTTGTAGCTATGGTTTAAATAAAGTTCAGCAAACTAACTAGAAATAAAAAGGCGTCGTAGAATTGCAAAGGAATACATTACTACTTGCCATTTGGATGCCAGAATTCACTAATAAACTTCATCTTCGGAGGTTTCACAGGATACTCCGGGGGAAATATGAGGTGGGTCTTGAAAAATCCTCCCTCGCTGTAATCAATGGAACATGAAGCATGAAAAAGATGAGAATCCCTGGCTCCTTAATACTTGTCTAGCCTTACAACAATCATGGATTACATTACGTGAAACTTCTTTGCTACTGCGTCTATCAATCTTGGGGTGGGGTATTAACTTAAAACCAGTGCAATCAAGGGTTCTATGAAAGTCACAATTCTGAAAATTCAGAAATACAATATTCGCACTAACCAATAAAACTGGAACTTAACCGCCAGTTTTAGCGTCATAAAGACAAACGGCAAGAAAAAAAAACAAGCTTTGTAAACCTACTATGCAGTGTCGGTCGGCCCCATGACAATTATCTCCCACTTGAAGATGTCATCATCATCAACAAGTCCAGCCGAGAATCCCTCAACTGGTTTCTTTGCCAACTCTAAAAAATTGAATACTTAGGATAAAAACCAGCTCAAGCAAGTAAACAATTCACAAGCAACAGATCATAGGCAAATAATGCTTATACTATTTTGCTATAAAATTTGATTGTAGTAGCACAAATTATAATTGAAGATTCCAGATTGAAAACTTCAATAAACGTGAAAAACTTAATAAAACAGCATTCCACAAACATATATGATACCGCATAAACCTAAGTAACACAAATGTTGATGGAAAGCTAATTTAAGTCTTAAAAAACATGGAAAGCAAGTTTGACTTCAGGAAAAAATGTGAAGCCCAAGCACAATATCAAGGTAACACATGCACTGACTACCGAATGTCAAGGAAGCGAGAGGATATGCAACAGCTACTTTAGTTATTTTTGAGATTTTAAGTATTATTTGAATAAATTAGATCTAGCAACTCCTGACATATTGCCTTAAAGCCTTGTCATTCCTTCTGTCCTTCTTGTTCTCATTAGTGATTGTTTTGTCCTCAGTCTTGTTCAATCAAGCACAACTATAAGAGCTCATTAAAAATTTTGAACCCCAACTAAAAATCAAAGCCAAAACAATCAACAGCAATCAGCCAATGCCCCAAACAGAAATAACCTAACTAAGTAAGTAATAAACACACAAGACCAAACAAATACAAGGTCACTATCATTGCTGTAACTCACAGTGAAGGCTTACAAAAAGTCTTTAGTCGACTTTAGTCATTAAAGTTATATGTTCTGTATCACACATCTCCTTCTGTCAAGTTTACAAATCGAGCAGACATTTATTGAAGTGCTTGCCTTAGTATAATCTAAATTTTGAAAGTTGCTTAATGGAGCCAACGACAAGTATGGACATGGAGCTTAATATACTCAGTTGTAAGAGCAAAGCAGAACTCGGATGTCTAACATCCAAAAAGGCATTGCTATAATGGCTGGGTATTGTAATTTTAATAATTGATCTAATTCAGCAAAGCTAAACCCCATTTAAGACAGCAATAGTTCAATCAAAACAGAGCTAGATGTTCTAGAGCAGTACCTTGTTTACTAGGCCATTCTTGCTATAGTCAATTAACTACAACAGGAAGATGAACAGAAAAGAGGAGAACAAGATCCCAATATAAGCAGGAAGGGCATCTCTGGAATAAATCTAACTGGAGCATGTATGGAAACATTGATAATAACATGATGACTATGATTATGTTAATGTTCTTTGGTTCTCAGGTAATTCTATTTGTAATACATGGAAAACTGTCATTCCAACATCTTCTTAGCATTGCTCACCGATTTTGGTTTGCTGTTGGGCTTGGGCTCTTGTGAGGTCTGCAACACTGATATCAACGAATTCTAAAACGTACGCAAAATGATGACAATAAAGAATTACTTCATTTCCAAGAATCACAAGCAATGGGTAAAAAGCAAACAGTTAGTATGGAAATTTACGTCTAGCCAACTAATGGAACAATAACCACATGCAAGCGACAAAAAATGATTTGCCCTGATGTTCCTCATATTAATTTGAAATACATTCCTACTAGAACCATCAAAGCTATAGTACTCTGGCAATTATCTTGGTCCCAGCATGCACACCTTTCGCAGACAGAGGCCGGTTTACACAAATTTAAACCCCAAGGTACTCATCATTGTCCCTGCAACATTATAGTCTAGGATCCAGCGTATATGGCTGATTTCTGCCAGGCCAAAGCTTGTAATTGGCAAGGATTCGGTAATCAACTGCGTTATTCATACAAGACCCAGCGTGGCAGGTTATCACGAAGAAGTCTTTACTAAGTAGCTTATTAGCTACAATCTGTGGTGTCAGCCAATTAGTTGTGGATAATTTGTTAAAATAAACTCTCCGCACAGACGCTCCGATTGGCCTTGTTTTCAGAAATAGTTTCTATCTTTCATGACACGAACTGTCACATTTCACTGACGACATATATTTTCTCAACTTGAGTTACAAAATTACGAATTGATAACAAATAAAATGTTCACCATGAAGAAATCTAGCAGAGTAGAAGCGAGTTAAGATTAACAAAAATGACTTTATCATAAAAGAAATATCGCAAAGGAAATTTACCTTTTAACTGCTGTTTTAAGAGCAAGGATGCTTGATCTGTGCCCATTAATGTGCTTCAAGGGCAGCTCCTGACGATCCCTCAGTTCCTAATGTTGTGTTTGTGCCTGTGCTAACACGGTGCTTGGATAGCGGTAGCAACTTTGGCGCATGCGCAGGCTCGTAAGAGATGCCAAATCTGAAGCATGGAATATTATGGAAATCCATCATATACGTTTGCCTCTAAGCCACGAGGAATTCCCTCTCATATTCTAGACACGCTTCTAATAATTAAAAAAAAAATCTTATTTATGTCGATCATTATCTGTTGCTTTCACTTTTTTGGATAATGAAAAAACGATTGAGAGAGTAAAATTGCTTGATCTATCAAAATGCAGAAAAGATTTAATGAATCGAGTGAATGAATGAATTTATCGTCGACAATCATATTCTAATTTGCTTCGCTTTGCGCCAAATGTTGTCTCTGCCTGAAGTTGACTGATTCATTCAATCGTTTCTCGACGTATGAGGACTTCCTGAGTATCCTGGGCGCCGATGGTACAACAACAACAACAAAAACAACAACAAGATTTATACTTTCCATCAACGCACATTACAAATAATGTTAATTCAGCGCGTTAATAAATTTCAATTGCTAATATCAAAACAACAATTGAATCAAACAACAATCCAAATCAGAAAATATAATAACCAACAGCAGAACAGTGATAGTGTCCATAATAAAAGATCCGAGCTTGTTGGAGAATGAGACATCCCCAACAGCCATGGCTAATCGGGTCGAGGGTGTCACCTTAATGTGAGCCCTTTTTAAAACCAGCTAAGCATGGATTAAAAAACTGTATGCTAGTAAGTAAATTGCGTCTAATAGAAAAACCCAAGGAAAGATACAAGTAGAAGATATATCATTAGTTAAGGAAGCCAGGCAAAGTACCTTGCACCTGATAGAGGGGAAAATGATGAAAGAAAACGTTAGAATGATTGCAAGTTAGCATCGTCATATCTGTGAACTTAATTGCCATGTACGGTAATACGTTAAATGCAATAGATCAATGTAAATATAGCAACATATCAATATTTCATGATTTTATATTCACATATATTTATTAAATTTCACCTTATTCGGTAATGAATCTTATATATAAATGGTCGAACGAGAAATGATTAAACCTTTCTAAGACAGATAGAAGGAGAGTTTTCTCTGTATGCAAAAAGCTTACATTCAAAGTTTAATTCACTGCATCCAGAAAAAAGCAAAAAAAGGAAACTATATCGGCTTAAATACTTTGGCGTATAAATGCGAAAGGTCAATAATTCCATAATTCGATTATGCTTTTAACTAAAGCAAGTTGCAGTTAAAAACGTCCTTTCTTATTGCAAATCTCTTGTAACGAAGTCGTGACAACAATAATCACAAAAAACTGATTCTTTCCAGATCTACGTGCGTATTTATAACATTTACAGCAAACTTAACACCGTGCGTATTTGCGATATGTGGCGTTTTGGATTTTATTTTGAAGTTCGTTTTGGGTGTATTGAATTTTGTATTTATATTTCAAGGCTGTTTATATAAGGATACACCTTGGAATTTTATGGATTTTGTTCCGTATGATTCAGTTCATTTGTATGGAAGAATAAGTTAGGGGCTATTTTTCACACGGTTGTTGGCTACCGGGACTCTGTAAAAATAAAGCTGGTGCACTCGGTGACCGAGTTTATTATGGTACCAGTCGTGCATAAAGAGGCTTAGGTTTAGTGTGATGACGTCTTCGATTTTCAGAACTTGTGAAAACAATGCAGATGCATGATCATAATAACCAGACAATTAGTGAAATGTTATGGCGCCTTGTTGAGGTTTTGAAATTCTGTTTAGGTCGCTTCTGGTTGTAAGACCCCAAGTAAGGCGTTCATATGTCATGTGAGTGTGAAATAGGCTAAGGTTGTTCGATTTGGTTTCTTTGACACTCAAAGCCGAGATTTATTCGAGAAATTTTCTTCAAAATCTCGACAAAATGGGGCTTAAATGAGAATTCAGCAAGGTACTTAGATATCTAGCTTTATGATAATAATATTCGCTTCCTGTTAATTTAGATCATCAGCCTTCAGTCGAACTTCTTGTTTTTAGGTCGGAAAAGAACGGTTGCCGTCTTGTCCGCATGAACGTGATTAGCGCAAATACGCCTTTAAAAAAAAAAGCACTTGAGACGAAAAAGACGCTTGAGATTTCGCGCAATATGATTGATCTCATATTTTTAAAGATCTAGATGTAGAGTAATATAGCTGTATATAGTGCTGCGCAAGTTCTGTTGTCAGCCATCGTGAAAAGTCATTAATGTAAATAAGAAATAGCGAAGGGCCTCGAATAGATCCAAAAGGAATTCCGAGGTTGATTGTACGGTTTTCGGAGTTCCCGTTTTTAATCGTAACAATTGAACTGCTTTTGACCTAAACCATAATTTAAGATTCAAGATTCAATTATTTTTTACCCATGAAAGATAAGATCCATTACTAAAGTAAGTCATAAAATTACAAATATCTAAATGGGAGGGAGAGTCCTCGTAGCAATGCTAATCGGAATTGAGGAGCTCAACCAGACTTTCTTGCTAAACGTACTACAAACATACAAAAAAAAAACGAAAAATAAGAACAGCTCGTGCGTATAACATCTGTATTCATATAAAATTAGCCTACAATGGAAATTTTTAGATTCACTCGAAGATTGAAGTGGGTCAGGGAAGTGCTAATCCTTTGCACTTTGGTATGGTGGTACGTTGTTACAATGCTCACAAACCCTCACAAAACATAGCATATAAACTAAAGCATATCAACTACTGTGATCTCATTTAAACCAGTTACATGCGATGCCCTGGACACCAAATATCAGTAAATTATATGAAGCATATCGTGATCAACAGTGTCGAATACTCTTTGCATATTGAGAAATATCCCAAATTTCCCGCAATCTAGTGTGTTAAGCAAATTGTTAACAATACTGACTTGCGCATGCTCAGGTGAGTGGTGCTTTACGAAGCCTAATTGAAGTTGATACATAAGCTGGAATCTCCTACAAAACGCATACAGGCGGGCATACGTCGCTTTCTCAATACGTTCGGTCAAACTGAATAGTAAACGGCAACAGCAACAACAACACAACAACAATCCCAAAAAGCGTGCGGAAAATACAAATCGTACAATATAAGATCGCTAGTCGAAAAGGCGCGTTGTTCTTAGCAGAGCTAGTGAGTAGAAGATACCCACCCCCTAACACCTCATTGCTAACTAAAAACAGAAAATCTGACATCAATTGGTAACGTTTTAAACAAGCATGGGCCCAGTACAGGAGGAGGAGAAGCAGGTGGTTATATCGAGACAGCGTTGTGGAAGTTCTAAGCCCGAGTATTTTGCGCTAAGAAGAGCATGGATCGGTCTCCTGAATTGTGACTGTTACTGAAACCTTGTGTGACTCATTATCTTGAATTAAATATTGAGATATGTTTATCATAGCCGGGCGTTCGTTAAGGGGTAACATAGCATTGGGGAATTGATATATTTATCCTGATGGGTATCACCTCCAGACTTGAATGCCAATTAATAAATTACTTTTTGCTTAAGTCACTTGCCTTTTGATATTCAGCTAAATTTAAACCTTCTGTAAATAATAGCCCTTCTTCAACCCATCCGATTTAGTTGCCTGATTGGGTGACTTGTATACTTGCTCTAAGCTGATTTTGAGAACTGGAACAGTTTTCAATAAATTCTTATATGCGTCCATTATTTCTTGCTTACTCTTGTTTTTAATTTTTGATGTGGAAGCAGCTTCACCCTAGCGTAATGGCAGTAGATACCGAAGTTGATTGCTGCACACGTTGCTATTCAGAGGCTACATTTATCTGTTTGTTTTTTCCTACATTCGTTTCGACTTTCTTTTCTCTTACTGAGTTTTCTTACTCCGCTGCATATTGACTGTTTTCGTATGAATGCCTTCGTAGCCTCCTAGTCCTCCTAGCACCTAGCTATTCATTTCCTCCTTTTTAGACGTTCCGTCGATTCACCTTTCTATGGAGTAGACCGGTGAGCACGGTATCTTCTCGCAGCCCAACTGATCCCTTCGGACATGCACGCTACCAATCGCGTATTGCATACTTGCACGCGGCTAAGTTTTACGGAGTTCGACTCCTTTTCTTCTACTAAGAGATCGTCAGCAAACGATAAGAGTGAAAGGGAAAGTACATTCCAACTCACCAAAAAAGCACCCTTTTACTGCATATAAATTTTTCGTCCATGTTAAATTCTGTTCGGTCAGTAACCGCAATTATTTGGCCTCGAGTCACACTTGACAATGCACCGGCTGTTCAAATAGTGCACTTGCCTTCAGAGGTGTAGATGACAATTAGCTACAGCAAGAACCTGCAGGAGTCGACAATGTGTCAAAACCTTTAAATCTTCATACTTACCCTTCACTCAGCCTGACTTCACTATTAAATACAATTCAAGGGCAGTTTGTTAACTCTGAAGAGGTTACCTAAAGCAAAAGTAAATATAATTACTAGTGCATTTCTGAATTTAGAAACCAAAGCTTGAAGTCTGACTCGTCATTTGCTTTGTTTTTCTACAAGAAAACAGCCTCTCTTCTTAAGCATCACTATTTCTTAAGTTACTGAACTGCGATTTCAAGGTTACTGGCATTTCTGAAGCACGGCTACGAAACGACGGTGTATGCGCTATCGATCTTGATGAGTATATTTTCATTGATACCGAAACATCAACTCATGCAGGAGGATCCCCTCTCGCTGTTTAAACAGCGATCGCCGATGAAGCAAAGCCTTGAAGGGATCTCTCAGTGCAAATTGGCGATAAGGTTGAATCCACATCCACAGAACTAAAACTGAACCGTAAGAAAAGCCTTACATGTGGATGTATTTTATAGCAACCTGGCATGAATCAAGACTTCCCAAATAATTATTTAGAACCACGGTTGCTTACACGTAGTAAAGAAAACAAAATCTTGTTATCCCAAATAAGGCCTTATACGTGTGGACTGCAGCGATGGTTTAAGAGTCGTGTCCGCGTAGCTAGGTTCGCGATGTTATTTAAAAACTTCTTGCTTATTTTCAGCTTCGGGATTTGGTGGCAGTTGAATGAAAATAAGTTCTAATAACTGCTGCAAGCAAGAATGGATTGCTATTTATATAAAAACAAACCCTCTCAAATCGGTAAAAACCTTGAAATCGGGCTTTTTGATTGGGACATTTTTGTCTGTCCAAATAAACTTTAAAACATATCGATCATGTTTGTAAGGCCATTGTTTAAAAATGAATTTCTAAACCGGCAACTTACTCTATGCGATGGCAAGGAAATTGAAGTAGAACAGAAAAAAAAGTCGGTAGAAAGACCTAGAGAAGAGGCAATTGTTTGTTTAGAGATAAGCAGTCAGTTTATGCCGATGCATCGAACACGAAATGGACTTTGAGGTGACTTAATCGTCTCGAACAAGGCATGCGTGAGGCATGCAATAAACTCTCCTGATCTCCTCACTAGCTCCTGCTCGTACATGCTCAGCCATCCCCAACTCAATTTGCTCCTGGATAATGTTGTTGTGCTTGGTCTGTAAGTCGGGATTTCCCTTCAATCTGGCACTGAGGCTAAGAAAGCGCTTTCGCGCATGCGTGTAGTTATAAGATGAATTGTGGTTGTCTTCTCCCAGGCAAGTGAATCGTGGATCATTCACCAAATTTGATATTTTGCATTACATTCGTTTCAACTCAATCCTGATCTTCCAATCCGAGATGCTCAAGTTCCCGAAATCTAGTTAGGCATAGATCAAGGCCGTCTTTAGGAGTTGCCCGGGCAAAAATGAATATGTCATCGTTGTCTAGGTAGTGTCAACTGGCATTGAGGTTTGTAAAGTGGTCGATGATGGCCCCGACACAATGTATCCAAGTTTAGAGTTTTGCAAAATGTTCATTGCAATCGCTAATTCGAATGACCTTGCCATGTGTTCAACAAATTATCCATTTTTAGTGGTAGATTTATGAATGGCTGCATTGATAAACAGTTTAAAAAGCTGACTAATGCAGGCAGCCCTTTGCGTTTAATGTTATTAGTTCAATATTTGTCCGTGAGTTTTGAAGGCAAAAAGAGCTTTGACACGACACAAGATGTAGTAGAAACATTGATCATAGTTGTGAAGAAAAGGCAAAAGTTTTGGCAATTTATGTTTGCACTAATCTTGTACAAGGAGGCACAATTTATCTCTTAACGCAATCTACAAGCCTAATATCTGCATCTGTGAAAATAAACGCAATAAAGCTTCTTTACAATCAGAAAAAGTGGTTAATCTGGTAACCCGTTTTTGCAATGAGCAATATTCCCAAGTCCCCAAGTCACAAACGCACAGAACATTTGGGATTGGAAAAAGGTTGGAGTAGATTGTACGAAGCCGTCAAAAGAGGGGCGAATTTTGTAAATTAAGCCGCTTGCTTTGGTCAGCCTTGTAAAAATTTTAGTGAGAGATTTCCCTGAGAAAGAGAATCTAAGAATCACGTCAGACTTACTTTCATTAAGAGATCTATTTGCACAGAACCAATCATACATTAAGAATATCTCGTAAGACATTAATGAGCTCAAACAGATTCAGGGAATTTATAATGCACGTTACCTCATTTATATTAGAAGTTTGTGAAGTACGCTTGGTAGTAGCAGACCTTTATGATCTAACAAGTAAGGAATCCTGTATTTTGGGAGCAAGCGATTTAAAGGTCGTGGCAATATGAAGTGGAGTTTGCCCAGCTCGGAGATTTTGATAGTACTGCTGAGAAACCATGCTTTCGAACTTCGATAGTTGGATTGATTTGATGACATGTCATGTTTTGTGTGTGTGTGTGTGTGTGTGTGTGTTCTTTACATGATATTGGAAATAATCATCGAGGAATGAATTTTTCTTGATGTCAGCAAACGCGAAACAGTTTTGTAGCGCCTGCTCCTTTATCTTCGCGTTTCTGTCATCCCGAACCTGTTTCTTTCTTGAACAAGATCAAAGTAGATCCTATAGCGCGGAAGTGTGGCCTTTCGAGCCTTCCACGATAATTGAAACGGTCTGGTAAAATATTTCACGAAAAATTCGTGTTAAAATTTTGGCAAAATCACAACCCACCGCCAATTTAGGTTCTGGACATATCTTAAGAGATAACGACGCTGCCTAACACAGCACCGAGGCAGCGGACAGTCTTAAGGGATTTACAGCCTTCTCGACCCTTTCAACCAAGGGAACACACACACACACAACACATGCGGAACAGGCAGAATCCATGGCTTTTCGCCAGAAAAATCAAATATTATTCTCGACCAAACAAACAATCAACCTCCCATAAATTGGCTCTAGTTGTGCTTTAACGTAAGCCATCACTGCAAGATACACTAAAGACACACTAAAGACTAAAGATGCTAGTCTTTGATATGCAAAATATCTTCTTCGCTTCTCTGTAGGTTCGCCAGGTCCTCGTATAACTTTCGCTTTTGCCCACTCTTCTGCTCTTGCTTTTTCTTGTCCCGAGCATGATAGCCTTCCGCCTTGGGGTCGTTCTCCAGGTCGCGACACTTGCTAAGCTTGCGTTCGATCGCTCGGACCTCGTCCATCGAGGGAAACTTAAACTCATTAAGCTGATCCTGAATAGCACCAAGCTTACCAAATAAAGAGCTCTGATGCGCGGACGGAGTGATTTGCATGATGTAGCTATCTATCTGCCTGCCAGTACAATGTCGGAGGCACGCCAAAGCGATCTGCGACGGCGAGTACAGAAGGACTAGATCCGTGAGCAAAGCTCGCGAAAGGACTTGTTCCACCTTAGCACGGTAATGTTCAATATCAGAAATGGGTATGGACTCTCGTTTTGCTTTCATATCAATAATGAATCCTTCAAGCGGCCGAAAAGGATTGTGCACTGTCAAGTGAAAATGCAGCTTCTGCAACAAGAGCAATTCATTGTCCAGAACAAACGCCGCTATAAAAGGCTCTTCTGGCGCCACCTGCCACATAAACTGATCTATAGAAACGTTATACTCCTCCACTTTGCACGCCAAGTATACACACAAGTACACTACATCTCTGGGATGAAACTCCATGACCGAAACGTTTAGGTAAAACCTCCTGAAGTATGTCATTGAGGTCCCAACTACAGACATGGGTACTGGAGGCTGGAACTTTCTAGAAACATCGATCAGATGATGTGAATAGTACGTCAGCAACTGACGCTCTTCGTGACTGGTCAGAAACTCAGGAAGCTGTCCTTTACAGTTTCGCACCGAGTAATATTCTATGTATTTCCGATTAGCTTCGCTTTGCGCATCGATAATCTCGGCACAGCTGGCAAGAAGCCAGTGCTTCTTCTGCGTGCTGTCGTGAAACATTTTGCTTGAACTCGTTGGACTTGTCACCTTTCACCATTCCATGACAGCTGAAATGCAAACACAATCAAATCGATTTAACGGACGCATTAAAACGCCGATATTATGCGTATAAAACAAGGCAGTCTCGCGAATTTAACCCTGGTCTCCATCCTTTTCCTCCTTTCCTCTCTTTCTTTCTCTCCTTAGAAACCCAAACTTACAAACATACAAAGAGCATACAAAAAAACACTCAATACCTCTCTTCCGTCAGAAGCATTACTAATATGGATTCAAAGAATTGACAATCGCTTAGAGATGTTTTCATGAGTTAGCAACAAAACCTCCAATATGTCACATTCGAAGGGCGTCACATGTCCTAGAATATGCAGCATATGAGACAACGTACAGAGTGCTAATGATTGAGCATCTATTCAAATGGCAATTTTTATAACATGTAAAATTTGCCTCTAATATGTCATGGGCCCATGTTGGCTCGACCGGAGGCTTGTGAATAGAAAGTGACGCGAATTACGCGAACTCACTCTCTTTCCTGCTCAAACTGCTGGCAGAACCTACATGATCCCTGTCCTTGTCTCTGCAGCTTTTCTGTGTATAGCAGATTACCAATGGTGTTCAACAGATAATTCAAAAATTCATGTGCATCCTGCCGCATATAATTATCAAATATATTATTTTCTTTTGTTAACCATGCCCCAAACTGTTTTGGTGCAATGACCCCCATTTGAGTGGCTATACTCACAAATAGGTTTGCAAAGCAAGACAACGAGTTCTTCTGCGCTAGTGAAAAGGTTTACAGCTAAGGATCTTTTTTCGAAACTCTCGACGTAAATAGAAAGCTTGAAGTAGCGAAAAGAAAAAATTGCTCATCAGCAGGAAACTTCAGGAAACAATCTCCTGTTTTAAAGTTGATGATTGTGCACCCATGGCTGATTCTTTACGTGTGAATAGAACTTACGTAGACATAGGACTATCTGCTCAAAAGAAACTACCACATAACTCTCATCACAAACACATCATACTTGATTAGTGTGCTAAGTAAGCATAATAGTTAAACAATCCAAGCCATGTCACTACCATGAATAAAAAACCCTACATAAAACCACCCATACTAATTAAATAAAATTAAACGATTAATAAGGGAAGCAAAAGCCTATGGCACATAAATAAATGGTTATAAAAGTAACTAAACAATAAACAAAAAAACAATACCAACAAACGATTAAACATTAAAAAAAGGAAGCATCTGTTTACATGAGTTTGCAAATGCTTGGCAACATAAAAATAATCACATCACAATCATACCCACCAGGGAGCACCGGAAAATTTGTATACTACGTATTGGTTGGCTGCTTAGCATTTGTTTACTTTTTATAGAAAGGAAACATATAGTTAAGGCCAACAATATGCAGTTAACATGTTCAAAACGGATGAAAAGCTTTGAATTCAAAATCAAAATTGCTAAACAGCAGCATGCGCATCATAGTTTCTTAAAGAGGTCATTCAACAGTTCCTTTCATAACAGCTGGAATTCCCGTTTTGATGCTGCTATGCAAACTGCAGCTAATCTTCATTGTCGAATCTATGACTTTGAGCTGCTTTCAAGGTCACACCACAGCTTTAACACTTATTGGCAGTTACCATTAAGGCTGCTTTAAATTCATTCCTATTGAAATAAGAGCTGGGTCTTCTTCTAAAAATTCCTCCGGAATGTCCAAGATTGCAAAGACACCTCTGCATTCTTTTGATAAAAATCAAAATTAGTCGTCCTTGCACCATGGCTATATCCATTAACTGCTCTTTTAGTGGTTCAAATTCCCATGCCACATGGATCTTTCAAAATTGCCCTGCTTGTTGTCAAATCCATACCTTGGCCAAGTAGAAGTGTGCTGCTCTTTTTCAATATTATTGGCATCTTTTAATGATGTTTCTGCAATGTACAGGTTGGAAATCTTGCATGAAGCTAGAAATCCTCAATGCTTTTTAAGATGCAGGCAGGATGCCTAGCAGATGCCTATAAGTGGAAGATTTTCTTGATGCAAGAAGTGCTCGAGAATCTGAATCCCTGACAGAAGTTTGCTGCCCATAATTTTTTTTGCAGTCTACTAGAACGTCTTTGAGTTATATTGTGGCCATAGATAGATTTTAGAGATATCGGTTACTCACCATTATTCCAGTCGTACATGAACTGTGTAGTTCTATTAGATCCTCAAACTTAAGAATATGCAATTAAGCAAATAGGCTTGATGTCGGAGCATGATAGTCAAAGGAAGTGATTATTCTTATCGTCTGCTTTTGTATATGATATAGTCTATGTAGGGCGGTTTTACTGGTAAAACCCCATGCGAGGCACCCATATGTCAGGTGGTATAGAAATAGACTGTAGTTAAGTCTGTTAAGGGTACTAAACGGTACACGAGGGCGTACCCTTGAAAATATTGCAGCTATTCTGCACAGTTTCTTAGAGAGTTCTGTGACATAAGGCTTCCAAGTCAGAGGTTCGTCAATCAAGACCCCTAAATACTTTACCTGGTGGGACAAAAATAATTTTGAGCCTCCAAACACAATTATTGTGAGTCGGAAGTCAGCTTTTTTGCTGGTTGGCTTGAAAAGTACAAGGTCAGTTTTTTTGGCATTCAGTGTAAGCCGACTTGCAGATAGCCAGTCAAAAAGACTTTCCAGATCTTTAGTTAAGGATATGCCGATTACCTTTAACGACGAGTTACATAGTAGGACATTCGTGTCATCAGTGAAGTGGTGAGCTGTCGAATTCGATAGGCTATGTGGTGAGTCCTTGACGTATATTAGGAAGAGGTCCTGAGCATGGAGCCTTAGGGAACTCCATAATATACGTCACAGTCCTCAGAGTAAGCTGAGTCAATCGTCACGAACTGGGTTCGGCCGGTTAAAAATAAAGCGAACCAATCCTCTGCATGAGCTCGAATACCATAGTGTTCAAGTTTTTTAAGTAATATAATATGACTGACAGTATCGAATGCCTCCTGAAAATCAAGAAATACCCCGCATGCTAAATTTTTTTTTTGCCTAGACTTAATTAACAAGAATAACAAGTGCGTGACTTGTGGAATGCTTTTTACGAAAACCAAAGCGTAACTCATATATTGGATTATATCCCCGTGGCGCGCGACCTCAGAATTTGACTGGAAAAAAATATTTTTTTCCTGTCTCGTATCATGCTCTTGATAAGATTACTGAAATTCTTTTTCCCGATGTCGTAACTATTCGGGAAGGTCAAAATCTTTACTGTCGACATACGTCGACGCTGCGCGCTTGTCGCTACGAAATCGCATAATTAGGCGCATCACCTGAAGAGCCGCTGCAGTCACGGTAATCGCTAATTGAGACTAAAAAGTCTGTCTACTGAATAGCTTCAGATGAGATTATTTTTGAAAGGAAATTCTTAATTTGCTAGTTTATTGTAAATTGTTGTGCCGCTATTATCAGTGAGATTAGCGCGAGCGGGAAGCACTTAACTTCTATTGTTCGTTTAATTGCCGCTTTGAAAGGATTGCAAAGATTTAACAGTTTCGATTCGCCTGACGTGTTTGGAGCTCTTTGACATGGCCTTCTTTTTGCGACAAACCGA
>QQSS02211949.1:0-11344 GCA_003687565.2 Craspedacusta sowerbii
ATGTATGTATGTATGTATGTATGTATGTATGTATGTATGTATGTATGTATGTATGTATATATGTATGTGTGTATGTATGTGTTGAGTGTGTGTTTATAAATTTATGTGTACGTGTGTATGCATGTACAATTTTTGTAGTGTATTGATGTATGGTACATGTTTATATACGTCTTACATTCCGATGCGTCATTATTTGTTTTGTTTCTTGGTTGCTTGCAGGGTGCGTTCTGGGGCATGATGGCAGGTTTTGTCACCGGCGTCACGCGCATGGTCCTGGACTTCGTTTATCCTTCGCCTCACTGTGGCGAGACGGATTCGCGCCCTGCTCTCATCAGGAGATTTCATTACATGTACTTCGCCCTGCTACTCTTCGTCGTCACGCTCGTTATGGACATCCTCGTCAGCCTGTGCACCGAGAAAGCCGATGACGAAATGGTAGGCGTCATGTTTCGTGTGGTGTTTAGTGGGTAGCTGTGTGTGAGTGAGTGATTAAATTAATGAATGTGTGCGTGAGTTAGCGATTCCAATGAAGCGATGGATTGATTTGCTCAATTGATTGACAATTGGGTTAGTTGTTTGGTTGGTTGGTTAATGAATTGATCGATTAATTGATTGATGGATCGATTGATTGATCGTTTGATTGATTGATTGATCGATCGCTGGAGTTTGCGTGTGTACGAGTGAGTGAGCGAATGAAAGTGAGTGTGCTATTGTATGTACGAACGAATAAGAAAACTTGTTGTTTGCTTCGAGACGGACCTTCGGCTCGTCTCGATACTTCTCGAAACTCAGGTTTCGAGATGCAGACACTTTGTTCCCCCATCCGTGCCTGTCTCTGTGGAGCATCGTTAATGCGATCCTAAATGAGTTTAGAGTATGATGACGATGGCTCGTGTGTTCTGTGTGTTTGCGCGTGTGTTTGTGTCTGTGTGTGTGTTTTTAGTTTGATGTTTTGAGTTTGGGCGATCGCTCGGGTATGTGAATGGACGGATTAGGACTTCCCTGTCTTGATTCTGAGCGTCCTAGCGTGACCATTCGTTCCACCGATCGCAGTAGATGTCATCCCTCCAGCTTTGCTGCGCTCTCTCTCTCACTCTCTCCCTCTCTCGCAGCTGATCCGCACCACCGTGTGGACGAGACACGACAGCACCATCCGCTCGGATGAGATCCAGGAGGAGATCGACGCCCTCCAGCATGACGAGGCTGAGCAGAGGACGCGTCTGAACTCGGTACTCGCCACCGACCGCGCCCTGGAGATGAAGGAGAGAAGGGGGTCCATCCGGGTGGACGAAGATGGTGAGGCTGTTTTTTTGGTTTTTGCTTTTGCCGTGAAAGCGTTGTTGATGAATTTCTCTTTCTTATTGGTACGTTCGTCGTTTTTTTTTTTTTTTTTTTTTTTTAGCGCTTTGCAAGATTCTGCTGTTTTGTTTGCTGCTCCTCTTAGCTACGCAATTCACTTTCGCCTTTGACGAAGACGTAGCAAGGGACCGTCCTCATTTCTCTTTTGCCAGCGTTTGTTGTCGCTTCTTCGCTGCCATGTTTGTGTTGTTCTTCAACATCTATCTCTGTTCCAGGTCGCTGGTTTTCTCTAGTTCTAACTTTCTGCTAAATCGCTCTTCTATCATAACTTTCGCGCATCGTGAATTTTTGTTTTATATAGTTTTATTCTATGCGTTGCTGTTTTTTGCAGTGGAGTTCCTCGCCTACAAGCAGCGGCTTCCTTGCTGGCTGCGAACGGTGGACACCGTCTGCGGCCTGTCCGACGATATCGCTGACGAGAAGAAGACTGCCGAGGAGCAGAAGGCCCATCTGCGCGAGGTCACCTCGCTCAAGCAGAACTGGTACGCCAAGATGGCGCTTCGCCTGAACGCCGTCGTCATCGTCCTGGTGGGGATATTCATGTGCGTGTTCTTCTCCGTGCCAGACGGCGGACCCACCAGGCCGACGCTTCCTTTGCTTGGAAACGGGACGAGTGTTTAGTAGTCTGCTTGTGCATGCTTGCTGGCGCCACCTGTGTGATCTAGCCTAGGAAGGTTTAGTTAGAATAGGCAGCCAGTCAAAGACTGCCCGTGCATGATGTATCGTACCGGGAATGAGTTTATTGACGGTCAGCTGAAACTGCGTGGCGTGTTTGTTTGGTCGAGTTTCAGAGGGCTTGGGGTAGAGCAGGGTTCTCTAAACTTTTTAGCACGCGGGCCGTATTAACGGGCATACAGCCGTTTGGGGGCCGGATAAAGAGTCGAGGTGACATATATTAATATCCAAACAGACGTGTGACGCTGAGCGAGGCGAAGGAAAGGCCGATTACCTCCACTTAAGCCAAACGGCAAATTTCAAACAATGCCTTATTAATGTAATAAATTTGCTAGTGAGAAGCGCGACCTTTACCGAATCATGAATGTTCGTGTTTCTTTTTGTTGATAAAATGTATCCGTCGGATCTGGTCCGCGGGTCCTAGTTTGAAGATCCCTGGGGTAGAGGATACGTCGGCGTAGGCTGGCTTGCCATGTGTGGAAAAATTGTGTCGTCGCTTTGTGGAGTTTTGCCAAGACGACGAACGGGTTTGCTTTCGCCCCTTCTTTATTGTTCATGTTCTATGGTCTTCTGTTTTGGCAAATTTATTTTTTAATTGTACTTGAGGTACTGTTTTACTATTTTTATTTGTTTTATTTTAATGATTATTATTATAATTTTTTTTTTTTGCGCACTTCTTACTAGTCCGCACCGGATTTTTGTTTGATATCGTTTTTTGTATGATCCCGGCTCACTGGGCACGTTTGTCTTGACAGTGCTTATGTATGTATGTGTTCAGAACCCAAGATTTGTATGCTCAAGACATCTTGCTCTTATGTTATTGCGTGTATCATATGCATTTTACAAATGATTTTAAATTGTTCATTTTTCTATATCAGAATGATTTCAAATTGATTATTTTTATATATCATGCTTCTGTGTAAAACCATAGATATAAAGAGCGTTATTTATATGCAACACGCGTACAAATGTTAAATCATAAGTCAGACTTTGTTAGTATTCCAATGATTTTGATTGCATTATCGTTGTCTTATAAATCAATCGTTTTGTAGGACGTGTTGATCTTTGCTTTCGTTGATTCCTCGGCATCACGCAGCCCCTAGCGAAATAAGATTTGCTTGATGTTAAGATCGTTCTGGAGATTTTGATTTCGGGATTTGCCTTCGTACGCCTGATTTCCCAAGCATTTGTAGACGACGTGGGCCTTTGATTTAAATGTAGTTTATAACATGAGCTAAACCCAACCTCGATTGTCGAGTGCAGTCGAAATTTCGCAGTTGCACACGCCCGTCAGTCATGGTACCTGTATAGTGATCATTTTTATTCCGAGATTGAAAATTGGATATCTATCAATGAGCGCAGGCTCGAAATAACCTATTTACTTCGGAGATTATTCTTTTATCATCAATTGCGATTAGAACTAGTTTGGTTATATTATTGAACTCCGTCAATGACGCATGATTTTGCTGTAGTAATAAGCGCCTGCTTTTGCTAGTTCAGATTTAGATACTTTCAATATATGCTTTTTAACGATTTTCAAGACATTCACTCGTGTTTGATATCCTCCCGTGTGGTTGCGTCCCGGATTGAGAGGATCAAGTTAACGTGATCAATCACCCCCTCGCCCTCCAAGGAAACCAGATCGAACTTGCAACATCAGCCAAAACAACGCGGCGCTCCGCAGGCAAACACTGTAGGAGCGTGGCAGATGAATAGCAACCCTGGTAGATTTCCTTGAAGGCTAGCGACTCCGTGGTCTTAAAGAAGAGGTCTTTTTGCAACATGAGATACAGCTACTGCCTGGCACAAGCATTGAAGTACGTGGGAACACCATTTGCACAGACCATGGGGCGAGAAAATCACGAATTGCTTATGGTAAAGCTTAAGAATGACGAGCATAGCATTTAGGAAAACTGCGGTTGATATACAACGCACGGCGATGGCATCGCTAAGTGAGCCGCGATCTATACGTTCAACCTGTAAAATCCGAGCCAAGCTACACTTCAGAGGTGACGCACGTTTGCAGAATTTGCACCTTTGCTTTGTTCCCTAGGATGAGACGAACGAGCAAGAAAGATCTGGTAAGACTTTGTGCGCCGCCGTTCGACTTCTTAGCGATTAATAACGTAATGAGAAACCCCGAACGTCATAGTCTCTAGAAACGAGAATGTTTTCACGTTGGCATCGCACCAAATTTATAACTCGGACATGTTGGAAACTTCCGTCAGGTAAAAGTGTAGCACAGGTTCTGTCCGGACCAAACGAGGAATGCCAGACGCATCAACCGCACTCAAACGCAACGCACAATCGTCATCACCATACACTTTGCGCTAAGTAGCATCTTAGAGTCGTATCTCGCTAAGACCGATATTAGGCGATACTGCTCAATAATTTATTTCGTATCAACGCCTTGAGGAAACGCCTAATATTCTACAGCTTCAAGTATGTCGGCATCGTCGTATAAAATATTCCCCCCCTGCGGGATCCGATACCTACTTAAACAACTAGGGAATGCGAGACAGACGAGTCGAAAACAAACGAGCCAAGAGAAAGGGTCAGCTATTATCTAGAATTACTGAGACTTAACAGGTGCCGGTCCCTTTCTCTTCAGAGACTTGGCCACGGTTCCTTCGCGAAAGCCGTTTGTGAATCGCCTCCGTACAAGCTTTAGGAATCGCATGCGACCGGTGCCCGTCGTTCTTCGGCGCTTCGCTTTCACTCCCCAGTTAACTGAAACACGAAAAACCATGATACGCGTGACCGTTACGTCAGCATGGCCATTATAGACCTTTACTACTCAGAATTGTGAGCGTTATAAACAAAACGAGCAAAGGCTGCGTTGGCTTCCGGAGAGCAAACGAAACGACAAATAGAAACATAAAATAGTGAACCTAAGCTCAGAAGAATAGAAGAAACAAGAAGAATAGAAACATAAATAATAACACCTAAGCTCAACCAGAACACGTGACGCCGCACAACAACACAACTTTCAAGGTCTGATTACATCACTACTCAATAACATCATTTACCAGGACTGCATTTGCCTACTACTCGTTACTAAATTAATATCATCGTCTATAATACTTCAAAGCAAGGATATAACTTCCTATCGCAAGTGTTACCAGGGATTCCCTGCTTTTTTAAGAAACAAGGCAAAATGCGCGGCCAAGTTGCACTTGCATATATCGGTTGACTATATTGCTCACTGTACCAAGAAATTCAGTTTAATGATAAAAAAATCCGCCACATAGAGCATATAAAATGATTTGAAAAATTGCCAGCTATCAGTCATGTGGGGATCTGCAACAAAATTTGGCTTTAAGAGGGCTTCAAAGAATTTTAAAGTCTGGCATGAAACAAAGCATATACTAAAATGAACTCAGATCCCCAAGAACAACAATCAAGATTAATATACTGCACTTATTTGAGGCAAGTGATCAAGATGATTTGCGGTTAAATGTGGAGGACTAAGGAATGTCTGTGAAAGGAGCAAATGGAAGAGATAGAAAACTGCTCCTCAATGCATGACAAAGATTGAGGTTAGAAAAGTGGAACCACAAAAAAAAAATGTTTGGTTGAGTGCACTGGCAGACATTTCCAACCTGTGCACAAATGTGAATCATTATGATGAGGTAGCAATCGGTTTATAATACTTCAAAGTAAGGATATCACCTCCTATCACAAATATTACCAGGGATTCCTTAAGGAATCAAGCAAAATGCTCAGCCATGTCGTATTTGCATAGATTGGTTGAGAATATTGCTCATGGTACCAAGAAATTCAGATTTAATTATAAAATACATCCACATAAATCATGAAAGGATTTGGAAAATTGTATGATATAAACCATGATATGGAAATGCAACAAAATTTTTGAGAGCTTCAGATAACTATAAAGACTGTCTAAAAACAAAAGTGTCAAACGAACTCAGTGGTCCAAGGATAACACTCAAGATACAGCGCATACTTGAGGTAAGTGGTGGTTGGAAATAGAGGAGGTGGAAGAGGTAGAAAAGCTGCACCTTGGTGCATGACAAAGATTGAGCTCAGGAGGAGTGCACTGCCAGACAATTAAAACCAGTGCAGGCAAAGTTTAAAAAATTATGTTAAGGTAGAAATCCTGCCTAACAGCTCATGAGCAGTTACATGTTAAAAGTTGTTTGTATACTCTGTACCAACACATGAAACACTAGTGAAGGATTGCACTTGTCACATTTCAGCACTTAAGTAAGTACAACTATGTGATCGTCTGTCTTTAACAGTGATCTTTAATAAACATCCTCGTTCTTATAGGCAGACCTAATCATTTTGAACGAAAGGTCAAAACGTCCCACACTTGATGTTTGTGAGATGAAACAATGCACATGCAGCACAGATATTTAAAATCGACTTAACAAGATCTGCTGCTCGACAACCCAAGTCATGTACTTCTGAGGGTAGACCCTCAGCCTGGTTTCATTTCTGAAGTTCTATCAGGAGATTCCAGACATCATAATTGAACTCTTGTTACTCTGCCTCTTTTTAAGTAGATAGATACGTAAACATACATAGATCAATGTAGGCCGAACAAGCAGCTCAAAAAAGTCTACTTAGACAGACATCAATTTATGAAGAGTATGCACTAGAAAATCAGACATTAATAGAGGTCAGCCACTAGCTCATTAGCTTATGGTACATGACACGAAACACAAAACTGCATCCAGTAAAGGAATTGAATTGAACAAAGAGAGCTTTAACAAAAGCTTTCACAATAGCAAACCAGCAATCAATCAACAATTTTACTAGGAAATCACAGTTTCGAAGTTCAATGCTTACAGCTTCTTTTGGCAGCATGAGGATAACCACAAGAACCACAAAGTTTCTTTTGCAGATGGAAGGACGTTCGACCACATCTCAAACAAAGCGTGTGGGTCTTGTTGTGACGCTTACCGAAGCTTGACGTTCCTTTCGTCTAAGAGACAGAACTTAACAGTAAAATGTACATCATACATACAAGATATCTTTAAAAAATAATAAAAGGATGCTTCTTTCAATAAAAAAAAACGAACTACTCGATATGACGTAAATTGAATACAAAAGGACCAACCAAAAAATCATGAGGTCTCTGAAATACCAAAGCAACTTTCCAAACCTGCTTTCACATAGCAGGATCAAACATTGCCACTGAAATAGCTCCATCACTGCACCAAGCCACAGGTAAGCTAAAACGTTTTCACTAATGCAGGCTAAATTGCAACGATTATTAAGGATTGCCTTGCGCTCACCATTTTTCTCCACAACTCGGAACGCTAGTAAGGGCCCAAAGACTGATTTATTTGGTTTGGTTTGTATAACCGACTGCCGAGATGCTGACGTTAGCATATTTGAAACAAACGCTTGCATATTTGCCGGTTGCCAGTTGTCACTAGAGATCTCCGAAATAGACAGGAGGTGACATTTGTTCGAGGCAAACAACCCGATTCTTCTGGTCGCCACGAAGAAATTAATCAATCGTTTGCAACTAAACATCTCTTTCATAAGTGGCTGATTTAATTTTGCTTATAACAATCTTTAAAAGGAAGGTCGCTTCAATGGGAAGGATATGTTCCAAGAAAAACTGTCAATATCAAATCAGTAAGTGAAATTCATAATAGCAGTTATTTTGTCAAAATATATGTCATGTACATTAAAACGAGTTGCCTGACTTCTTCAAGATTCTTGTAAATGTGGTGCTACTGCTATCTTTCGTTTATTTGATTTAGACTTCAACCCACCCAATCCATGTGATTGAAACATTTGCAATCCTGGTGCTCATCAATCCTGGTCCTAGGATCCAATTAACCCCATCCTTCAGAACTAGAAATTGTTTTTGTTTCCTTAACAACGAGTTTTACTAGCCCAATCGTTAGAAGTAAAAATCCAACCCCATCCATAACCGCAAAGCGCCAGGATAAAATACA
The DNA here is from genome assembly GCA_003687565.2 of Craspedacusta sowerbii. NCBI lineage: Eukaryota > Metazoa > Cnidaria > Hydrozoa > Limnomedusae > Olindiidae > Craspedacusta > Craspedacusta sowerbii. The sequence goes on from QQSS02211949.1 coordinate 7,974, forward strand.
CAGACACAGACACAGATGCAGACACAGATACAGACACTAGTTTGCGAATCACAAAAAGGAAAGAAAGCAGTCATTGGTTGATTTACTTAATCAAGAAATTCCATAAAATTAATCGATTATACGGCTAGGAATATTAGTATCTACCAAACGCCAAATACTATGCGGTAGTGTGTTATTTGGACATCAGTGTTTCTTGAAATTTCGTCTTATCCGACGTCATCAAGTAACTGTTTATAAGTTCTGTTTGTAAGCTCGGTTTTCCTTCAAGTCCCTTCCAGCAGACAAACAAACAAACATACTTCCTTAACTGCAAAGTCGGTATAGCGTTTCGGTAGCGACAACTGGGCATGTTGAGTCTCTTATAGTACGGCAGAAACAGCTGAACTAGACCAACTATTGAAATTCCACAGGGTCACTAATCTTCTCAATTTCCTCATGTCGCTTCGGTTGCCGTGAGGGTCTCCGGAGAACCACGAAATGTGTGAAACGTGTCTATCGTTTAGTAGAGTAAGAAACTTGTGATCTAGAATACTTCTCAATCGTATCTTAAGTAAGGAAATTAAGAACGTATACCATGTGGCTACAAGCCGTCCAAATTACAAACATATAATAAATAATAAATTAAAGATGGAAAGATGAAAAAATACTGATGTCATAAATTAAAGTTCTGAGAAGGAAGTCGATGATGCATTTGCAAGGGAGAGACATCCTCCTGTCCAGCCTTGCCAGATCAAGGAAGCTACGCACAATTTCTTACCCAAAGATAAAGTTCTATACGAAGTGGGTATTGATCCAAACAATCAGCATCGCCAGCTGTTTACCTTATAGAGAATCGCATACACCTCCCAGCACTGCACCACCAGTCAAGATCTTCACCACATATACGAAATTCACATGGACCTTTACTTTACAAATGTCATACGATTAAAAATATATAGTTATCTTAATTATGCAACGTATTGAAAAATACGTTGTGGTGGAATTGGTGTGAAAAATACGTGGTGGTGGGAGCGCGTGACATCATCGCAAAACATTTAATTTGTCTTCTCTGCCGACCCAGATCACTGCTTGAAAGGAGGGACCAAGAGAGGGCAGCCTAAAATTTTACCTGAAAAAAAATGAGCGTCAAATTTTTCGCCGTTAGTCCTTATAGTCGAAGTAACAGTCGAAATTAAAAATTCGGAAATCATTAGAAGTTATATGGACGGTGGCATGTAGGATTGCTTTACGCCAATCTTAAATCTGAGCATAAATAGTCGAGTTGAAATCCCACAATATTGAAACCGCAATATTGTTAGAAAAACCTGGCTGTGTCCGAATTGAGCGTCTTCCAGCTGACAATGTAAACATGGCTGCTTTATATCCGTTGTAAGTTGATGGCATGAAATATAAAATATCACCCAAATTATAAGAAATCAAGCAGAGCAATAGTGAACATGGAGTTATTGTGGCTAACGAATATGGATGCTGAATCGACTTTACCAATGTGCATCTCACGAAACATTAATTCCCAAGTGCAAGTTCTAGCGATAAGGGTTGAGGTCACGATCAGCAGTGAAGTTCATTAGAGAGAGCATTTCAGACCATTCTTACACTCTAGAAGTGTAGGTAACTGAAGAAGCCATGCACCAAACCTACGGCTTCTGGAGGAAACTTTCAAACGGCTGATTGTTAATTCGGACTTATTTTCGAACACAAAACGTCCCTACTTGCCGTTTCAAGAACTGCGCCTGCGCCCGTTTATATTTGTATCCCACTCATGGCTGATTTAGACAAAGCACGTTCTTTGCATTGAAGTGCTCAACAGAGGGAACAACTGCGACATACCTACTCAGATGGTGGCTCATTCTATGGCACACCTAAATCTTCCTTCCACACGGCTTCGTTGGAGAAACGAGTGCGAAAGAATATTACTAATGACCTCTCGATTATATCAGATTTATTGATTATTGCTACTTGCTACATTGCTTGATTGATTGATTGATTGGTTGATTGGTTGAGAGAGTTAATGATTGCCGGTCATCTCTCATTGATGTTATGATTTATTTATTTATTTATTTACTTATTTATTTATTTATTTATCAACATATTTCTTAATGGTTAGAACGAATAAAGGTTTCATTAATGGATTGGCTGACCAGTTGACTCGAATAAGTGATTTAGCAATCGAGGTAGTGACTGAGTGAGTGAGTGAGTGATCATGAGAAGCAAGAGGCAAGTAGTAAAGTCATGAGAACAAAGAATATATATCTCAACTAAACTGTAACCACGTATTAGTTAAATATACACCATCATTTGTTGTCAAAGTTATGATAATCGGCAAAAATGAGCCTTATTGACCAGAGCGAGGTCCCACGAAGCCATGTTCTGTAAAATTTTCGTTGCGTTGGGTTGTTCTACAAGAGTTTAAGAGCTAGATGAACAAGTTTTGTGTTTCTGAGCTAGGCGAATGTAGCAGGGGGTGAAAGCGAGTGGACTTGCGTCCATTTGGAGTATATAGTGTGCTATTTTGTCTAAGTGCGAGGCTTCGCTCGATGAGTTCATGACGTAACTAGCCTCAGGTGTTCTCCGAGTGCTATCTCAAACAATGACGTGAGGAGCTTCAGCGAGGTACACGCATACGGTTGCGCTAATCGTTGCTAGGAAGGAGACAAAAAACATCCTGTCGAATACGTCACTGATTCGGGCCCAGGCCGCGCGTGTCGCCTCGGAATGCTCGCGCTTTTTCTCGATTTCCAGAAGGCTGTCCACTCGCTCGAGTAGTCGGCCATGCCCGCTCTGTGTGAAGGGATTGTCCCCAAAGTCGTCAGTGTTGGTCTCCGTGGCGTGGGATTGCGAGTAGTGAGGGCTGTTGTTGTTGTTGTTGTTGTTGTTTTTATTATACTCCGTCTGTGTGACCTCAAACGAACATGTCAAATTGGTGAGCTGTAGGTTCTTTGCGCAGTTCTCTAATCCTGTGAGTCGGTTTTCGATCTTCAGCGATTGTGTCGTGCTCGCGTCTTTAGGGCGATCTCTCTTGGCCGACATCTGCGGCGTTTGTTTCCAATCGGGGCGACTTGCGCGGCAAAGCATAATGCGCGCCAACCACCCATTTATCACTTTATCGACCACCGGCGGGACGTCGAAGTCGTAATAGGCGCAACGTATTATCAGAGTGTTTGCAATTAGAAGAGCGACGATCTGGCCGAGTATGGCGGTGAATAATCTAAACGCAATAAACAAACATGAAATAAAAGCTCCGTCGCTGCTATAGCTCTTTATGATCACTTTATCTTCAGGTACTGTTTGGCCACGCATAATGAATGAGCTTTCGCGTGGAACGGCACGCCCCTATGTATGGCGTTAGCTTATTGCATATATATATATATATA